>JAJGOT010000445.1:605000-721584 GCA_022457155.1 Cladopsammia gracilis | reverse complement strand
ATTTTGAGATCTGGTGTGCTCAAAAGTGAGATTTTGCTAAAACTTGCTCCGCACGGCCCCAAACGTTCGTTTTGTGCACTTTTCATAGAAATGCACTGTTTTCGCTTTTTGGTGATGATTGAGGCCAGTACGACGATTTTGAGATCCGGTGTGCTCAAAAATGAGATTTTGCCAAAACTTGCTGCGCACGGCCCGAAACGTACGTTTTGTGCATTTTTTATAGAAATGCACTGTGTTCGCTTTTTGGGCGATGATTTGAGGCCAGTACGACAATTTTGAGATGTGCTGTGCTCAAAAGTAAGATTTTGCCAAAACTTGCTCCGCACGGCCCCAAACGTGCGGTTTGTGCACTTTTCAAAGAAATGCACTGTTTTCGCTTTTTGCCGATGATTTGAGGCCAGTACGAAGATTTTGAGATCTGGTGAGCTCAAAAGTGAGATTTTGCCAAAACTTGCTCCGCACGGCCCCAAACGTGCGTTTTGTGCGTTTTCGTAGAAGTGCACTGTTTTCGCTTTTTGGCAATGATTTGAGGTCAGTTGTTTTTTCGCTTTTTGAAGACTTAGATTGTGAAGAAATGTAATCATTGGAGGTGATTTTAACTGTCCTCTTGACTCTAAGCTGGATAAGAAAGGTGGCGTTATGGTACCTAGAAAAATGGTTATAGACAATATTGAATGTTTCCAAAATGAATTGGGCCTTGTTGGCGTTTGGAGAATTAAAAATACGCAATTTAGAAGTTACACTTGGAGACAAAAATCTCCACCAATTTTCTGTCGTTTAGATTACTGGCTGATATCAAACAACTTACAGGATTTTGTAAATACAACCGATCATTCCAGCTATAAAAACTGATCATGCAGCAATTGAGTTGAATTTAACCGACTCCAATCAAAACTTAAAGGGGCCCGGCTTCTGGAAAATGAACGTCTCTCTTCCTGAAGATCCGAATTATCTGGAAGAATAAAACAAAATATTCCACTTTGGAAAACAACAGGAAGCGAGAATTTATCAGACAAAAGGTGCATCTGGGATTGGATTAAGTATAATATTCGGAACCATGGTGTTTTGTTCTCGAAAAAGAAAGCCAAAGAAAGATCTGCAATGGAAAAAAATTACAACAAGTATACGAGGAAGCAACTAAAAAATTCGAACAGGACCCTTCCGACTCTAACCTAAATACTCTAAAAGAAAGAAACTCTAGAAAGTTATTATGAGGAAAAACCAAGGGGTGTGTAATTATTCGCGCAAGGGCACGATGGCACGAGCATGGCGAGAGAAGTACAAAATACTTTCTAAATTTAGAGAAGGGTAATCACGTCAAAAAACATAAGAAAACTATAAATAAGTGGTGCCATTACATCTGATCCTTTTGGGATACTGAACGAATAAAAACGGTTTTACCATAGCTTTTACCAATCAAACGTAACAGATGAGGATAAAGAAAATGGAAACGAATTTTTTAATAATCTGAATATATCAAGATTATCAGAAGAACAAAAACAATCCTGTGAAGGAGAAATATTTGTTGAAGAAATTACAGCCATTCTTAACAGTTTTGAGAGTAACAAATCTCCTGGTAATGATGGAATACTAATAGAATTTTACTAAAGTTGCTGAGAATTAATTTATGATCCATTTATGGAATGTGCGAGGTAGTGTTTCAACCACGGCGAAATGTCTAGCTCTCAAAGAAAAGCAATTATAACTCTTATAGAAAAGCAACATAAATATCGAACTCTTATTGAAAATTGGAGGCCAATCTCTCTTATTAACGTGGATGCAAAAATAATTTCAAAAGTGATTGCTTTAAGATTGAAGAAAGTTTTACCGAATATCATACATCATAATCAAACAGGTTATGTTGAAGATCGCTATATTGGTGAGACTATTCGATCAATTTTCGATAGGGTGATCTCTTGTCCCCCTACCTCTTTATCTAAGCTGTTGAAAGCTTAGCAATCTCCATTCGTCAAAATGTTGATATCAAAAGAATTAAAATAGGAAATTATGAAGCCAAGCTATTGCAATACGCAGACGATACCACAGCAACCCTGTCTGATGAAAATTCTGCAAAAACGCTATTTGAAGAACTAGAAGTATTTAAGAACTTGTGTGGGTTGGAGATAAATAGTTCTAAAACAGAAGGAATGTGGATTGGTTCGGTTAAAAGAAAAGACGAAAAACCGTTTGGTATTAAATGGCCAAGTGAACCCATTAAAGCTTTAGGAACCTTTTTTACATATGACCTATCATTATTTTACGAAAAAAACTTTCAAGAGAAGGTTGACAGCATAAAGCAGCTGACAAATATATGGTCATCTAGAGGAAACGTGCGTTTCGGGCCGTGCGGGGCAAGCTTCGGCAAAATCTCACTTTTGAGCTCACCATATCTCAAAATGGTCGTTCTGGTGTAGAATCATCGCCAAAACCGAAACAGGGCATTTCTATGAAAAATGCACAAAACGTGCGTTTCGGACCGTGCAGAGCACGTTTTGCCAAAATTTCACTTTTGAGCTCACCAGACCTCAAAATCGTCGCACTGGCCTCAAATCATCGCTAAAACGCGAAAACAGTGCATTTCTATGAAAAATGCACAAAACGTTTGTTTCGGGCCGTGCGCAGCAAGTTTTGGCAAAATCTCACTTTGGACACACCAGATCTCAAAATCGTCGCACTGGCCTCAAATCATCGCCAAAACGCGAAAACAGTGCATTTCTATGAAAAATGCACAAAACGTACGTTTCGGGCCGTGCGGAGCAAGTTTTGGCAAAATCTCACTTTTGAGCTCACCAGTCTCAAAATCGTCGTGCTGGTCTCAAATCATCGCCCAAAAGCAAAAACAGTGCATTTCTATGAAAAGTGCACAAAACGCACGTTTGGGGCCGTGCGCAGCAAGTTTTGGCAAAATCTTACTTTGGGCACACCAGATCTCTAAATCGTCGTTCTGGTGTCAAATCATCGCCGAAACGCAAAACAGTGCATTTCTATGAAAAATGCCCAAAACGTACGTTTTGCGCCGTGCGAAGCAAGTTTTGGCAAAATCTCACTACTGAGTTAACCAGAGCTCAAAATCGTGGCACTGGCCTGAAATCATGATCAAAAAGCGAAGACAGTGCATTTCTATTGAAGGTGCACAAATTGCACGTTTTGGGCCATGCGGAGAAAGTTTTGCCAAAATCTCACTTTTCAGCTCACCAGATCTCAAAATCATCGTTTTGCTCTCAAATCATCGCCCAAAAGCAAAAACAGTGCACAAAACGTGCTTTTCGGACCGTGCAGAGAAAGTTTTGCCAAAATCTCACTTTTGAGCTTACCAGATCTCAAAATCGTCGTTCTCCTCTCAAATCATCGCCAAAAAGCGAAAACAGCGCATTTCTATGCAAAGTGCACAAAACGCACGTTTGGGGCCGTGCCGAGAGGGTTTTGGCAAAATCTTACTTATGAGCACACCAGACCTCAAAATCGTCGCACTGGCCTCAAATCATCGCTAAAAAACGAAAACAGTGCATTTCCATGAAAAATGCACAAAACGTACGTTTCGGGCCATGCGGAGCAAGTTTTGGTAAAATCTCACTTTTGAGCTCACCAGATCTCAAAATCGTCGTACTGACCTCAAATCATCCCCAAAAAGCGAAACAGTGCATTTCTATGAAAAATGCCCAAAACGTACGTTTCGCGCCGTGCGAAGCAAGTTTTGGCAAAATCTCACTATTGAGTTCACCAGAGCTCAAAATCGTGGCACTGGCCTGAAATCATGACCAAAAAGCGAAGACAGTGCATTTCTATTGCAAGTGCACAAATTGCACGTTTAGGGCCATGCGGAGAAAGTTTTGCCAAAATCTCACTTTTCAGCTCACCAGATCTCAAAATCGTCGTTTTGGTCTCAAATCATCGCCCAAAAGCAAAAACAGTGCATTTCTATGAAAAATGCACAAAACGTGCGTTTTGGGCCGTGCGGAGCAAGTTTTGGCAAAATCTCACTTTTGAGCTCACCAGATATCAAAATCGTCGTTCTGGTGTCAAATCATCGCCAAAACGCAAAACAGTGTATTTCTATAAAAAATGCCCAAAACGTACGTTTCGCGCCGTGCGAAGCAAGTTTTGGCAAAATCTCACTATTGAGTTCACCAGAGCTCAAAATCGTGGCACTGGCCTGAAATCATGACCAAAAAGCGAAGACAGTGCATTTCTATTGAAAGTGCACAAATTGCACGTTTTGGGCCATGCGGAGAAAGTTTTGCCAAAATCTCACTTTTGAGCTCACCAGATCTCAAAATCGTCGTTTATCTCTCAAATCATCGCCCAAAAGCAAAAACAGTGCATTTCTATGAAAAATGCACAAAACGTGCGTTTCGGGCCGTGCGGAGCAAGTTTTGGCAAAATCTCACTTTTGAGCTCACCAGATCTCAAAATCGTCGTTCTGGTGTCAAATAATCGCCAAAACGCAAAATAGTGCATTTCTATGAAAAATGCACAAAACGATTGTTTCGGGCCGTGCGGAGCAAGTTTTGGCAAAATCTCACTTTTGAGCTCGCCAGATATCAAAATCGTCGTTTTGGTGTCAAATCATCGCCAAAACGCAAAACAGTGCATTTGTATGAAAAATGCACAAAACGCACGTTTGGGGCCGTGCGGAGCAAGTTTTGGCAAAATCTTACTTATGAGCACACCAGACCTCAAAATCGTCGTTCTGGTCTAAAATCATCGCCAAAAGGCGAAAACAGTGCATTTTTATGAAAAGTGCACAAAACGCAGGTTTGGGGCCGTGCGCAGCAAGTTTTGACAAAATCTTACTTTTGAGCACAGCACATCTCAAAATTGTCGTTCTGGTGTCAAATCATCGCCAAAACGCAAAACAGTGCATTTCTATGAAAAATGCACAAAACGTGCGTTTCGAGCCGTGCAAGTTTTGGCAAAATCTCACTTTTGAGCTCACCAGATCTCAAAATCGTCGTCCTGATCTCCAATCATCGCAAAAAAGCTTAAACAGTGCAATTCTATGAAAAATGCACAAAACGTACGTTTCGCGCCGTGCGAAGCAAGTACTTTTGAGTTCACCAGAACTCAAAATCGTGGCACTGGCCTGAAATCATGACCAAAAAGCGAAGACAGTGCATTTCTATTGAAAGTGCACAAATTGCACGTTTTGGGCCATGCGGAGAAAGTTTAGCCAAAATCTCACTTTTGAGCTCACCAGATCTCAAAATCGTCGTTTTGGTCTCAAATCATCGCCCAAAAGCAAAAACAGTGCATTTCTATGAAAAATGCACAAAACGTGCGTTTCGGGCCCGTGCGGAGCAAGTTTTGGCAAAATCTCACTTTTGAGCTCACCAGATCTCAAAATCGTCGTTCTGGTGTCAAATCATCGCCAAAACGCAAAATAGTGCATTTCTATGAAAAATGCACAAAACGATTGTTTCGGGCCGTGCGGAGCAAGTTTTGGCAAAATTTCACTTTTGAGCTAACCAGATCTCAAAATCGTCGCACTGGCCACAAATCATCGCCAAAACGCGAAAACAGTGCATTTCTATGAAAAATGCACAAAACGTGCGTTTCGGGCCGTGCGGAACAAGTTTTGGCAAAATTTCACTTTTGAGCCAACCAGATCTCAAAATCGTCGCACTGGCCACAAATCATCGCCAAAACGCGAAAACAGTGCATTTCTATGAAAAATGCACAAAACGTGCGTTTCGGGCCGTGCGGAGCAAGTTTTGGCAAAATCTCACTTTTGCGTTCACCAGAGGTCAAAATCGACGTACTGGCCTAAAATAATGGCCCAAAAGCGAAAACAGTGTATTTCTATGAAAATTGTACGTTTTGGGCCATGCGGAGAAAGTTTTGCCAAAATCTCACTTTTCAGCTCACCAGATCTCAAAATCGTCGTTTTGGTCTCAAATCATCGCGCAAAAGCAAAAACAGTGCACAAAACGTGCTTATCGGACCGTGCGGAAACAGGTTTGCCAAAATCTCACTTTTTAGCTCACCAGATCTCAAAATCGTCGTTCTGGTCTCAAATCATCGCCAAAAAGCGAAAACAACGCATTTCTATGAAAAGTGCAGAAAACGCACGTTTGGGGCCTTGCGGAGAGGGTTTTGGCAAAATCTTACTTATGAGCACACCAGACCTCAAAATCGTCGCACTGGCCTCAAATCATCGCCAAAAAGCGAAACCAGTGCATTTCCATGAAAAATGCACAAAACGTTCGTTTCGGGCCATGGGGAGCAAGTTTTGGCAAAATCTCACTTTTGAGCTCACCAGATCTCAAAATCGTCGTTCTGGTGTCAAATCATCGCCAAAACGCAAAACACTGCATTTCTATGAAAAATGCCCAAAACGTACGTTTCGCGCCGTGCGAAGCAAGTTTTGGCAAAATCTCACTATTGAGTTCACCAGAGCTCAAAATCGTGGCACTGGCCTGAAATCATGACCAAAAAGCGAAGACAGTGCATTTCTATTGCAAGTGCACAAATTGCACGTTTAGGGCCATGCGGAGAAAGTTTTGCAAAAATCTCACTTTTCAGCTCACCAGATCTCAAAATCGTCGTTTTGCTCTCAAATCATCGCCCAAAAGCAAAAACAGTGCATTTCTATGAAAAATGCACAAAACGTGCGTTTCGGGCCGTGCGGAGCAAGTTTTGGCAAAATCTCACTTTTGAGCTCACCAGATCTCAAAATCGTCGTTCTGGTGTCAAATAATCGCCAAAACGCAAAATAGTGCATTTCTATGAAAAATGCACAAAACGATTGTTTCGGGCCGTGCGGAGCAAGTTTTGGCAAAATCTCACTTTTGAGCTCGCCAGATATCAAAATCGTCGTTTTGGTGTCAAATCATCGCCAAAACGCAAAACAGTGCATTTGTATGAAAAATGCACAAAACGCACGTTTGGGGCCGTGCGGAGCAAGTTTTGGCAAAATCTTACTTATGAGCACACCAGACCTCAAAATCGTCGTTCTGGTCTAAAATCATCGCCAAAAGGCGAAAACAGTGCATTTTTATGAAAAGTGCACAAAACGCAGGTTTGGGGCCGTGCGCAGCAAGTTTTGACAAAATCTTACTTTTGAGCACAGCACATCTCAAAATTGTCGTTCTGGTGTCAAATCATCGCCAAAACGCAAAACAGTGCATTTCTATGAAAAATGCACAAAACGTGCGTTTCGAGCCGTGCAAGTTTTGGCAAAATCTCACTTTTGAGCTCACCAGATCTCAAAATCGTCGTCCTGATCTCCAATCATCGCAAAAAAGCTTAAACAGTGCAATTCTATGAAAAATGCACAAAACGTACGTTTCGCGCCGTGCGAAGCAAGTACTTTTGAGTTCACCAGAACTCAAAATCGTGGCACTGGCCTGAAATCATGACCAAAAAGCGAAGACAGTGCATTTCTATTGAAAGTGCACAAATTGCACGTTTTGGGCCATGCGGAGAAAGTTTAGCCAAAATCTCACTTTTGAGCTCACCAGATCTCAAAATCGTCGTTTTGGTCTCAAATCATCGCCCAAAAGCAAAAACAGTGCATTTCTATGAAAAATGCACAAAACGTGCGTTTCGGGCCCGTGCGGAGCAAGTTTTGGCAAAATCTCACTTTTGAGCTCACCAGATCTCAAAATCGTCGTTCTGGTGTCAAATCATCGCCAAAACGCAAAATAGTGCATTTCTATGAAAAATGCACAAAACGATTGTTTCGGGCCGTGCGGAGCAAGTTTTGGCAAAATTTCACTTTTGAGCTAACCAGATCTCAAAATCGTCGCACTGGCCACAAATCATCGCCAAAACGCGAAAACAGTGCATTTCTATGAAAAATGCACAAAACGTGCGTTTCGGGCCGTGCGGAACAAGTTTTGGCAAAATTTCACTTTTGAGCCAACCAGATCTCAAAATCGTCGCACTGGCCACAAATCATCGCCAAAACGCGAAAACAGTGCATTTCTATGAAAAATGCACAAAACGTGCGTTTCGGGCCGTGCGGAGCAAGTTTTGGCAAAATCTCACTTTTGCGTTCACCAGAGGTCAAAATCGACGTACTGGCCTAAAATAATGGCCCAAAAGCGAAAACAGTGTATTTCTATGAAAATTGTACGTTTTGGGCCATGCGGAGAAAGTTTTGCCAAAATCTCACTTTTCAGCTCACCAGATCTCAAAATCGTCGTTTTGGTCTCAAATCATCGCGCAAAAGCAAAAACAGTGCACAAAACGTGCTTATCGGACCGTGCGGAAACAGGTTTGCCAAAATCTCACTTTTTAGCTCACCAGATCTCAAAATCGTCGTTCTGGTCTCAAATCATCGCCAAAAAGCGAAAACAACGCATTTCTATGAAAAGTGCAGAAAACGCACGTTTGGGGCCTTGCGGAGAGGGTTTTGGCAAAATCTTACTTATGAGCACACCAGACCTCAAAATCGTCGCACTGGCCTCAAATCATCGCCAAAAAGCGAAACCAGTGCATTTCCATGAAAAATGCACAAAACGTTCGTTTCGGGCCATGGGGAGCAAGTTTTGGCAAAATCTCACTTTTGAGCTCACCAGATCTCAAAATCGTCGTTCTGGTGTCAAATCATCGCCAAAACGCAAAACACTGCATTTCTATGAAAAATGCCCAAAACGTACGTTTCGCGCCGTGCGAAGCAAGTTTTGGCAAAATCTCACTATTGAGTTCACCAGAGCTCAAAATCGTGGCACTGGCCTGAAATCATGACCAAAAAGCGAAGACAGTGCATTTCTATTGCAAGTGCACAAATTGCACGTTTAGGGCCATGCGGAGAAAGTTTTGCAAAAATCTCACTTTTCAGCTCACCAGATCTCAAAATCGTCGTTTTGCTCTCAAATCATCGCCCAAAAGCAAAAACAGTGCATTTCTATGAAAAATGCACAAAACGTGCGTTTCGGGCCGTGCGGAGCAAGTTTTGGCAAAATCTCACTTTTGAGCTCACCAGATCTCAAAATCGTCGTTCTGGTGTCAAATAATCGCCAAAACGCAAAATAGTGCATTTCTATGAAAAATGCACAAAACGATTGTTTCGGGCCGTGCGGAGCAAGTTTTGGCAAAATCTCACTTTTGAGCTCGCCAGATATCAAAATCGTCGTTTTGGTGTCAAATCATCGCCAAAACGCAAAACAGTGCATTTGTATGAAAAATGCACAAAACGCACGTTTGGGGCCGTGCGGAGCAAGTTTTGGCAAAATCTTACTTATGAGCACACCAGACCTCAAAATCGTCGCACTGGCCTCAAATCATCGCCAAAAAGTGAAAACAGTGCATTTCCATGAAAAATGCACAAAACGTTCGTTTCGGGCCATGGGGAGCAAGTTTTGGCAAAATCTCACTTTTGAGCTCACCAGATCTCAAAATCGTCGTTCTGGTCTCAAATCATCGCCAAAAAGCGAAAACAGCGCATTTCTATGAAAAGTGCACAAAACGCACGTTTGGGGCCGTGCGGAGCAAGTTTTGGCAAAATCTTACTTATGAGCACACCAGACCTCAAAATCGTCGCACTGGCCTCAAATCATCGCCCAAAAGCAAAAACAGTGCATTTCTATGAAAAATGCACAAAAGGTGCGTATTGAGCCGTGCGGAGCAAGTTTTGGCAAAGTTTCACTTTTGAGCTAACCAGATGTCAAAATCGTCGTACTGACCTCAAATCTTCGCCAAAAAGGCATTTGTATGAAAAATGCACAAAACGTGCGTATTAGGCCGTCCGGAGCAAGTTTTGGCAAAATTTCACTTTTGAGCTAACCAGATCTCAAAATCGTCGCACTGGCCACAAATCATCGCCAAAACGCAAAAACAGTGCATTTCTATGAAAAATGCACAAAACGTGCGTTTCGGGCCGTGCGGAGCAAGTTTTGGCAAAATCTCACTTTTGAGTTCACCAGAGCTCATAATCGACGTACTGGCCTCAAATCATGGCCGAAAAGCGAAAACAGTGTATTTCTATGAAAAGTGCACAAAACGCACGTTTGGGGCCGTGAGGAGCAAGTTTTGGCAAAATCTCACTTTTTAGCACACTGGATCTCAAAATCGTCGCACTGTCCTGAAATCATGACCAAAAAGCGAAGACAGTGCATTTCTATTAAAAGTGCACAAATTGCACGTTTGGGGCCGTGCGGAGAAAGTTTTGGCAAAATCTCACTTTTGAGCACACCAGATCTCAAAATCGTCGTACTGGCCTCAAATGGGCTTCATCAAACGGGGAATGTCTTCCTCTTCTATGCCGCCCTTTCTGACGTGCATTTGTATATGACGTTGAAGGTTGTAGCCGTAGAAGAAGCAGCCTGTTATCCTACACATCCTCTCGTTATGATGGCTTCTTTTCTTCTGCTCGCTGTCGCTCTTCAGGGGACTTGCTGCTTTCCTTTCTCGTTTTCTTTACGGGCGCTTCGTCATCGCTTCTCAGGGGACTTGCTGTTTTCTTTTTCGTTTTCTTTACGGGCGCTTGGAAATCGCTCTCGCTGTCTGTTGTAAGGGCACTTGCTGTTTTCTCCTTTGCCTTCTTTACAGGTTCGTAGTCGCTCTCACTGTCTGTTGGTGTGGCTTTTCTTTTCCTGGACTTATTCTCATCCTCGACTCTCTCAATGTCCTTATCTGCATCGCCACCTGTTTGATCTTCCTTTAAGTGAAACTTTTCTGGCGCACAGGCTAGCGTTAACTTGTACATTCCATATAATGTCTCAGTGTCAAGGGCTCTTGAGGCTTGGTAATCTCTCATTGCTGAGAGATCATCGACATGCACCCCAAGGCCCGTTTGGCGCACCTTTGTAGCACCCTCGAGGCTAGGTCATCAATATCTCGTTGCTGAGAGATCCAGGACATGCACCCCAAGGCCCGTTAGGCGCACCTTTGTAGCATTTCAAGGCCGAAAGCATCCGCTGCTTGGTAAAGAACTGCACAGTGGCGATAATCGGATCGAAACGTGTTCCAGTTAATGTCTTTGTCCTTGTTGTACGGTACTCTGTCTTTTTACCTTCAAGACATCCTTCGCTGCTTGGTCACCATTATAAGCATGATAATATATTATATCATATCATATCATATCATGTCATGTCATGTCATGTCATGTCATGTCATGTCATGTCATGTCATGTCATGTCATATCATATCATATCATATTATATTATATTATATTAGCTTCTGTTGAGGTGTTTTCGCATGTGTACGAGGTTTTGAACTAGAAGCATAAGGTTGAGCCGATATTAAAACCGAGTGTATTTGCAGATAGTATTAAAGTCATGCTATATATCCTGCAAATTTGAATTTGTTTGATGTAATCCCCTCGGAGATATAAACGATCAAATTGCAGCCTCGTGTCCATGTTTGAAAAACTTGTAAACAAGGCTAGAAACAAACCGTTGAGCCGATAATAACGTCGAGTGTATTGGCAAATACTATTAAAGTCGTTGGATATATCCTGCGAATTTATATATTCAGATATATTAACGTTCAAAGTATAGCCTCGTTTGCATGTTTGACGCACTTTTGGGTCCGCCATATTGGACAAAATTCAACTGTTAATAACTCGCACGTTTTAAAAGCTGTTTCCTTGACTTTAGCCACACGGTTAGATCACTTTGGGATCTAACTCGATTGATATAAACACTGCCATAAACACAAGATCTGACAATGTTATTAACGGCTGAAATTTGCAGCTAATTAATTATTCAGTTATTAATTACTCCTGAGCACAATGATGAATTCACGCAAAACTTACACCAAAGTGTTTCTTTCCTGCTGTATCAACTACATCTATCATAAAAGTACAGATAAACCCCCGTCCTTTGTCTCTAAAAGCCATAAAGTGATTTTTTGAGGGGTGGGTTAAATATCTAAAGATAAACTGCTGACTACGCAAAAGCAAACACTTTCGGTTGGGAAAATAGTTTCCTAGAGTAGCACTAGGTCCTTATATCATAGTTCTGATAGTTGGTTTGGTCGTGCATAGTCTTAAAAAGGTCTAAATAGAGTACAAATGCGGAGCACAAAAGAGCGTGTACTCACCGCTCCATGGCTTGTCCCTGCTGTGATGTACGGACACTGATATGTCTTAAAACATACCCCATCATAACTCCTAAAGTATTACCGCTTTAGACTTCAAATTTAGCAGATAGTACAAAATTATAAGGTTAGTAGATTGACAGTGTCGATGTCTCATTGTCACGTCATTATGACATCATTGAAAATGGCTAGGAAAAAACATATTTTTTGAGACCTAAAAGACTACTTTTATTTTGTACTATGGAATCTTTTTATCCAACCAAGTTGTATATTTTGTGCAATTTGGCGATGTAAAGTGGAAATAAGCTTAGCCACAACTTGCCACTACGGCGGAACAGTGTCATTACTATGCATTTACAAAGAGTATTCATGAAGTGCCAGGCTAAAACCGAAAATTAACGAAACATGGACGAAGAGGCTCCGTAATTTTTCTCCTGGGAGCCAACAATTTACTCATAAGTTATGACATGCAAACCGTTTAGCCTTCTATCTTACAAAACATTGACTAAGCAAATGGAATGAAGTTAAGCAGCTCAAAATAGACTGAGCCGTTATAACGTACGCATTCTGGTTTCAGATAAATGTCACGATTGACACTGCCTCTCCAGCAAACAAAGAAAACCTTGATTTCCAGCTAAACTGTAATCCTCTTGAATCCTTGCAATCCTGCACTTTATCTCCAAACTACTTACTTTTATTTTGTACCATAGGATCTTTTTATCCAACTAAGTTGTATATTTTGTGCCATTTGGCGATATATAGTGGAAATAAGCTAAGCGACATTTTGCCATTTCGGCGGGACATTGTCATCAATATGCATTTACGAAGAGTATTCACGAAGTGCGAGGCTAAAACCGAAAAATTAACGAAAAATTGCCGAAGATGCTCCGTAATTTTTCGCCAAGGAGCCAACAAATGACCCATAAGTTATCACAAGCAAACCTTTTAGCTTTTTATCTTACAAACATTGACTAAGCAAATGGAACGAAGTAAAGCAGCTCCAAATAGACTGAGCCGTTATAACGTACGCATTCTGGTTTCAGATAAATGTTCTGATTGACACTGCCTCTCCAGCAAAAGAAGGCAACTTTGATTTCCATCTAAACTGTAATCCACTTCAATCCTTGCAATCCTGCCCTTTATCTCTAATCTTCTATTTTTATTTTGTACTATAGGATCATTTAATCCAACAAAGTTGTATATTTTGTGCCATTTTGCGATATAACTTGGACATAAGTTAAGCGACACTTTGCCATTGCGGCGGGACAGTGTCATTACTATGCATTTACGAAGAGTATTCACGACGTGCGACGGCTAAAACCAATAATGCCCGAAATATTGACGACGAGGCTCCGCAATTTTTCTCCTAGGAGCCAACAACTATCTCCTAAGTTATGACAAACAAACCGTTTAGCTTTCTATCTTACAAAACATTGACTAAGCAAATGGAATGAAGTAAAGCAGCTCAAAATAGACTGAGCCGTTATAACGTACGCATTCTGGTTTCAGATAAATGTCACGATTGACACTGCCTCTCCAGCAAACAAAAAAAACCTTGATTTCCAGCTAAACGGTAATCCACTTCAATCCTTGCAATCCTGCGATTTAGCATTAAACTACTTCTTTTGTTTTGTACTTTGAGATAAATTTCTGCAACCAATTTGTATATTTTGTGCCATTTGGCGATATAACGTGGAAATAAGCTAAGCGACATTTTGTCATTTTGGCGGGACAGTATCATTGCTATGCATTTACGAAGAGTATTCACGACGTACGACGGCTAAAACCGATAATGCCCGAAATATTG
Organism: Cladopsammia gracilis; assembly: GCA_022457155.1. Taxonomy (NCBI): domain Eukaryota; kingdom Metazoa; phylum Cnidaria; class Anthozoa; order Scleractinia; family Dendrophylliidae; genus Cladopsammia; species Cladopsammia gracilis. The sequence continues at coordinate 707,792 of JAJGOT010000445.1, read as the reverse complement.
ACGAAGAGGCTCCGTAATGTTTCTTTTAGGAGCCAACAAATATCTCCTAAGTTATGACAAACAAATAATTTATTTTTCCATCTTACAAGCATTAACTTAGCAAATGCAACGAAGTAAAGAAGTTCAAAATAAACTGAGGCGTTATAACGCACGGATTTTGGTTTCAGATAAATGCAACGATTGACTCTGCCTCTACAGCAAACAAAGGCAACTTTGATTTGCAGCAAAACTGTAATCCACTTCAATCCTTGCAATCCTGGGCTTTATCTCTAAAAGACTACTTTTATTTTGTACTATGGAATATTTTTATCCAACCAAGTTGTATATTTTGTGCCATTTGGCGATGTAAAGTGGAAATAAGCTAAGCCACAAATTGCCATTTCGGCGGAACAGTGTCATTAGTATGCATTTACGAAGCGTATTCACGAAGTGCGATGGCTAAAACCGAAAATGTCCGAAATATTGACGAAGAGGCCCCGTAATTTTTCTCGTGGGAGCCAACAATTTACTCAAAAGTTATGACATGCAAACCGTTTAGATTTCTGTCTTACAAAACATTGACTAAGCAAATGGAATGAAGTAAAGCAGCTCAAAATAGACTGAGCCGTTATAACGTACGCATTCTGGTTTCAGATAAATGTCACGATTGACACTGCCTCTCCAGCAAACAAAGAAAACCTTGATTTCCAGCTAAACTGTAATCCACTTCAATCCTTGCAATCCTGCGATTTAGCAATAAACTACTTCTTTTGTTTTGTACTTTGAGATGTTTTTATCCAACCAAGTTGTTTATTTTGTGCCATTTGGCGATATAACGTGAAAATAAGCTAAGCGACATTTTGTCATTTTGGCGGGACAGTGTCATTACTATGCATTTACGAAGAGTATTCACGACGTGCGACGGCTAAAACCGATAGTGCCCGAAATATTGAAAAAGAGGCTCCGTAATTTTTCTCCTAGGGGCCAACAAATATCTCCTAAGTTATGACAAACAAACCCTTTAGCTTTCTATCTTACAAAACATTGACTAAGCAAATGGAATGAAGTAAAGCAGCTCAAAATAGACTGAGCCGTTATAACGTACGCACTCTGGTTTCAGGTAAATGTCACGATTGACATTGCCTCTCCAGCAAACAAAGAAAACCTTGATTTCCAGCTAAACGGTAATTCACTTCAATCCTTGGAATCCTGCGATTTAGCAATAAACTACTTCTTTTGTTTTGTACTTTGAGATATTTTTATCCAACCAAGGTGTATATTTTGTGCCATTTGGCGATATAACGTGGAAATAAGCTAAGCGACATTTTGTCATTTTGGCGGGACAGTTGTTGAAGGCACAAGTGTAATAACTGGACCCAAGCGTAATAAAGGTCCCATCTGTAATAACATTTGGACCCAAGCGTAATAAATGTCCCATCTGTAATATCATTTGGACCCAAGCGTAATAAAGGTCTCATCTGTAATAAGCTTTTAATTAGGCTCAAACCGGTAGGTAAGTTAATATGTCAACATCGAATCATGACCAATCAAATACAGTATTTGTCAAGTCACAGGAACCATTCCAGATAACGGTTATCTAAATAACTACAGTATAAAGAATAACCTGAGCATATGAAAGATGGAGAATAACCAAGACCTGCCAATTAACTTTCACAACGTCATAGGTCCCGTTGTAAAACTTATTTTTTCTCATAGCAATGAGGCTAGAAAAGCATCAGTATAATAAATTTCCCATTTTTAACCCGTGAATACGCGCATGCGTAATGAACAGGTTATCGGTAATGGAGACAGATACGCAAATGAGCACTCGCTCACTCACTCACTCGCTCACTCCCTCACTCCTTCCATCAGCTGTAAACTTAGCGACGTAATGCTTTGTTACGAATGCATTTTGTAACAAGAACAGCGTGAACCCAGCGATAACACTAACTAATTTGTTGTAAACGAATATAAACAACAATAGGCTTAAAGATGTTTCGCATTTGGAGTCTTTAATGCAACGTTAAAATCGATCTAAAAGGAATTTTCAACCGAGACACGCGTTTTGATGCGTATCTACCTTGAAGTAATTAAATTTATCCCATTTCAAGTCAGTGATCACGGTGGCCGAATGGTGTTAAGCGCGGATTGACAGCCGAAATCGCCCAGGTTCGAGTCTCGCTCGTGCTGTCTTTTTTTTCTTTCTGCTTCGGACTGAACATTATGAAAGTGATGTTCTGTATTTTTCTTATTGCGTTACGCGTTAGCATTTCTTATTCATGGGTTGGTTTTTAGGAGCCTTTGATCAAATAATGATGCGCCCAGATGAATTTATTTACCAAGGAAAATTTTGTGCTCAGCACTGCTCCTTTTGCGCTGTTACGGGAATGATTGTTGTCGATATTACCATGAAACTTTCACCTTACTTTGAAAGTATCAGACACTAATTTTTTTTTCTAGGGGTGGCAGGGGAGACCTTGCGTACATACGCAAAATCACGGCCATATATTCAACATTTTTTTTCTCCATTTTTTCTCAATCTTTTTAATTTCTTTTTTGAAGACGAAATCTTTAGATAAGTTTACTAGACACCCCTGAAATATCGTTACTTTGATGTTAATAGGCCTTAATGTGGAATTTAGGAGGATCTTCGCACGAGCTGCATCGAAGCTGCACGTGCTAAGCATCAACTTTTCAACGATTTCCATAGTACGCACATTTGCAAACGAATGCAAAAGTTCACATGTTGGTTTAGTTGTCATGAAATTCAAAACAGTGAAAGCATCCGTTTGTTTTGCAAAAGACTTAAAAAATTCCTTCTTTCTTAGTTCTTAGTCAAAAATACTCTTTGTTGAGCTACATACTTCTTCTTTGCTATTCTTTTCTTTTCTTTTCTTTTCTTTTTAAAAAATACATTTTATATTTCATGCTGTCCTCATAATTCATATGATTATTCTATATTGTAAGGAAGCCTATAGTGCATAAGCCCCCGGCTTCTATATAGGCTTCCTTGTCACTACCACATTAAACATTTTGTAGTCTATCGTCTTTTAAGTTATTATAAATTTCTAGTGTGTTGTATGATTATTATTATTGTTATTATTATTATTATTATTATTATTATTATTATTATATATACATATATATTTTTTTGTAATGTGGTAAATGGCAAAATAAATAAAATGGAAAAAATGGAACAGTGTTTCTCTCTGCATGATATTTTATACTTTCTTTAATGAGAGGTGGATTAAGTAATTGCTTTTCAAGGTACAGAACTTCGACAGAAGGAGTAGACTGGAAAGAAAGATGTTGTAAAGTTAAGTTTCAAATAAAGCTATTACTTTTCTATGTCTACTAGGTGGTGAATTTTCAGAACAAAGACCCTTGTTTCGTCTTTAAATAGGCCCCACCTAGAGCATACAATGTTGTTTCTTATGACTATGGAAAAAAATTCCATTTCGTGCTGTCTTGTGCCATAACGTGTCTACTTGTTGATTGGCTCGGGCCTTCAACGACCACTCTTTGAGTCGAATCTATAACTCTACATGTTTATATTGATGGACATTGGATTTGATCATGTGACCTGTGAGATTGTACAAATTGATTGACAGTTCACGTTTATCCCTCATCTCTTCAAGAATTTAGCCATGAGTGAAATAATTTTAAAAATGATTGGAAGGCCCAGATGGACAAAACTGAAGAAGATTAAAACGGATTTCAATTGGGTTGCAAACTGTTTATCCGATCTCGGGAGACATATTTGTTGTTCAAGAACCAGTTATTTTCTAGAAATACTTTTCATGGCCAGAAGATGGAAAATGTACTAAACTGCCGTGACACAGTCCCGTTAATAGTTCAACACTAGTTGGCTATTTTTATAGTTATTTTAATAGCATGTAAGCCCGGTCAGGTGACTCATTACGTCAGCCATGTGATTGACAGATGATGCTTTCATTGTCCCTATAGTTACTGTTATGGTCATGTCTAATTGTTGACATGTTAGATAACCTCAGTTGTGTTCAAAGCTTATTACGGATGAGACCTTTATTACGCTTGGGTCCAAATGTTATTACAAATGGGACCTTTATTACGCTTGGGTCCAAATGTTATTACTGATGGGACCTTTATTACGCTTGGGTCCAGTTATTACACTTGTGCCTTCAACACAGTGTCATTACTATGCATTTACGAAGAGTATTCACGACGTGCGACGGCTAAAACCGATAATGCCAGGAATATTGACGACGAGGCTCCGCAATTTTTCTCCTATTCATTTACGAAGACTATTCACGAAGTGCGATGGCTAAAACCGAAAATTCTTCAAATATTTAGGAAGAGGCTCCGTAATTTTTCTCCTAGGAGCGAACAAATTTCTCATAAGTTATAACAAACAAACAATTGATTTTTCCATCTTACAAACATTAGCTAAGCAAATGCAACAAAGTAAAGCGGCCCAAAATGGACTGAGCCGTTAAAACGCACGCATTTTGCTTTCAGATAAATGTCACGATTGACAATGCCTCTCCTGCAAACAAAGGCAACTTTGATATCAAGCTAAACTGTAATCCACTTCAATCTTTGCAATCCTACGCTTTAACTCCAAAAGACTACATTTGTTTTGTACTATAGGATCTTTTTATCCAACTAAGTTGTACATTTTGTGCAATTTGCCGATATAACGTGGAAATAAGTTACGCGACATTTTGCCACTTCGGCGGAACAGTGTCATTAGTATGCATTTACGAAGAGTATTCACGAAGTGCGATGGCTAAAACCGAAAATGCGCGAAATAAATAAATCAATAAATAAAATAATGGTTTAATATCAGCGTTTCCACAAAGGTGGCTCTTCATCTGGTATAAACTACAATAATATTGAAAATATTAAATAATACATAAAAAAGAATACAATTTAATATGAAGACAAAAAAAATTTAAATTATGTTTAACTAATTTAATATGTACAACTAATTAATATTGACGAAGAGGCTCCGTAATGTTTCTCCTAGGAGCCAACAAATGACTCATAAGTTATGACAAACAAACAATTTATTTTTTCCATCTTACAAACATTAACCTAGCAAATGCAACGAAGTAAAGCAGCTTAATATAGACAGAACCGTTATAACGAACGCATTTTGGTTTCAGATAAATGCGACGATTGACTCTGCCTCTACAGCAAACAAAGGCAACTTCGATTTCCAGCAAAACTGTAATCCACTTCAATCCTTGCAATACTGCGCTTTATCTCTAAAAGAATACTTTTATTTTGTACTATGGAATATTTTTATCCAACCAAGTTGTATATTTTGTGCAATTTGGCGATGTAAAGTGGAAATAAGCTTAGCCACAACTTGCCACTACGGCGGAACAGTGTCATTACTATACATTTACAAAGAGTATTCACGAAGTGCGAGGCTAAAACCGAAAATTAACGAAACATGGACGAAGAGGCTCCTGGGAGCCAACAATTTACTCATAAGTTATGACATGCAAACCGTTTAGCTTTCTATCTTACAAAACATTGACTAAGCAAATGGAATGAAGTAAAGCAGCTCAAAATAAACTGAGCCGTTATAACGTACGCATTCTGTTTTCAGATAAATGTCACGATTGACACTGCCTCTCCAGCAAACAAAAAAAACCTTGATTTCCAGCTAAACTGTAATCCACTTCAATCCTTGCAATCCTGCGATTTAGCAATAAACTACTTCTTTTGTTTTGTTCTTTGAGATGTTTTTATCCAACCAAGTTGTTTATTTTGTGCCATTTGGCGATATAACGTGAAAATAAGCTAAGCGACATTTTGTCATTTTGGCAGGACAGTGTCATTAGTATGCATTTACGAAGAGTATTCACGAAGTGCGATGGCTAAAACCCGAAAATTAACGAAACATGGACGAAGAGGCTCCGTAATTTTTCTCTGGAGCCAACAAATGACGCACAAGTTATGACAACAAACAATTTATTTTCTTACAAACATTACTTTGCAAATGCAACGAAGTAAAGAAGCTCAAAATAAACTGAGCCGTTATAACGCACGCATTTTGGTTTCATATAAATGCGACGATTGACTCTGCCTCTACAGCAAACAAAGGCAACTTTGATTTCCAGCAAAACTGTAATCCACTTCAATCCTCGCAATCCTGCGCTTATCTCTAAAAGACTACTTTTATTTTGTAGTATGGAATATTTTTATCCAACCAAGTTGTATATTTTGTGCCATTTGGCGATGTAACGAGGTAATAAGGTGAGCGACATTTTGTCATTTGGACGGGACAGTGTCATTACTATGCATTTACGAAGAGTATTCACGAAGTGCGATGGCTAAAACCGAAAATGCCCGAAATATTGACGAAGACGCTCCGTGAGCCAACAAATATCTCCTAAGTTATGACAAACAAACAATTTACTTTTCTACGTTACAAACGTTGTTTAAGCAAATGGAACGAAGTAAAGCAGCTAAATATAGACTGAGCCGTTATAACGCACGCATTTTGGTTTCAGATAAATGTCACGATTGACACTGCCTCTCCAGCAAACAAAGACAACTTTGACATCAAGCTAAACTGTGATCCACTTCAATCATTGCAATCCTGCGCTTTATCTCTAAAAGACTATTTTTATTTTGTATTATGGAATATTTTTATCCAACCAAGTTGTATATTTTGTGCCATTTGTCGATATAACGTGGAAATTTACTCATAAGTTAAGACATGCAAACTGTTTAGCTTTCTATCTTACAAAACATTGACTAAGCAAATGGAATGAAGTAAAGCAGCTCAAAATAGACTGAGCCGTTATAAGGTACGCATTCTGGTTTCAGATAAATGTCACAGTAGTTGATAATAGCCACTTCTAAGACATTCTCAATTATCCCCAAATTTCAACAGTTCCATCTTGCCCTCCATCATTAGCACAAACCCCAAATTTCCCCCCTCTGTCAAATCCATCACAATCGTCATCTTTCTCTTCAGTTTCAATTTATTTCAACAGCTTCCCCATTCGTTAGAAACAAGGGGATTTGGGTTGTGTGGAAATTTGGGGATCATTGAGAATGTCTTAGAAGTGGCTATTATCAACTACTTTCTGCTAAATTTTAGCACAAAAATATTCGGCTAATTCCAGTGTGGAAAAAATCTTTCCCTCAAATTCTGCAGTGGCCAATTCCAGTTTGGAAAAAAATCTCCCAAAAATCCCGTGGTGAAAAAACTGTGTTCCCCAACCACTTCCATCTGGGAGTGAAATCAAAAAAAATCGCTCCCGGAAAAGAAAATGTCTGATTCCGAAGAAGAAGAAATCGATGACACTCCTGAAATTATTCAAGAAACCCGCACAACATGGCAGTCTCACAAAAACCCCAGACTTGAACATTTCAAAGTTGTCATCCGAAAAAATCGGGGGAAAAATCAAATTCCACTCAAAGATCTCGAGTTTTATCAAAAAGAAATTCTCTCGCAAATTCCCCGTGACGAAATCACAAGAAAAAAAGTCAGGGAGTTTGTCAAAGCTTCCAAATGGAAAAAAGTCAATGGCAACGCTCATGAAATTTTTAATCACATAACAGGTCACGACGGCAATGACTATGAGCACCTGGAAAAATTTCTCATTGACGATTTTAAATATTTCTCACTGGCATATGATGACCTTCATCCCAGCAGAAAAAAGTTTCTTAATTCAATCAAGTTCTTTTAGCCCTGTTGAAGAAGAACGGTTTCAATCCAAATGAAGATGATTTCAAACTGCTTATTCTCCCATCAAGACGGGAGGAACAAGAAAAAATCATCCAAGCCATCTTTAAAAAATTAAATTGGAAAGAAAATGGATCTTGAAAAAGCATTTTCCAATGAAGCTGAGCGAAGCGAAGCGAGTGAAGATAGCGATCATGAAAATTCTTCCACTTGCTCAGAGGAAGAAGAAAGAAGCGAAGATTCGCCATCTGACGAGGAATTCATTGTCTCTGATTCGGAGATGGCGGAAGAAAGCGAAGCTGAGCGAAGCGAAGATGCAATAGAACTCCTCTTTGAGTCATTTGTGAATCTCCAAGAGGAACAGAAAATTCTCAAAAATGAACTCCAAAAGCAAAGTTGCCTTCTCGGGGAAATCCACCGGGAATTGAAAGAAAGCGAAGCGAACGAAGTGAGCCGAGCGAAGCGAGCAAAGCGAAGCTGAGCGAAGCTGTGTTTTGAAATCATGAATATGAATGACAAACATTCATATTCTGACGCGTCTACCTGCCCGGTTATTGACATATGGCGGCCAATCAAAATCTCAATTGTGGCTAACGCGTTAGCCAGTTTTTCGGGGAATCAATTTTGTGGCTAACGCGTTAGACAGTTTTTCGGAGGAATAAATTGGATCAATTTTGTGTCTAACGCGTTAGACAGTTTTTAGGGGGGAGAAATTGGAATTTTGTCTAACGCGTTAGACACCAAGCTTTTCCACATCGCTCAATGGAACCCAAGAATTAAATTTGTCAGAATAATCTTTCCATTTTACAAGCGCGAGTTTTCGCTTATTATCACGGCGAATAACCTTTTCAATTCGAAACACATTTTGTGTTGTTCTTTGAAGTTCCGCCTCGTAAAATGATCCAGTTATTTTTTCTCCCAACAGATCGACTAACCTGTATGTCACGGGGTTTGTGTTTAATATTTCGTCAATAACAAATATCTCTTCCGTCCAGTTCGGCGTGAAACCTTTGTCAAATATCCTTCGCTTGTATTTTGAAATTCGGACTTTGTCGCCAACCTTGAATTTTGCCGGGTTGTGTTTAGCATAAATTAAATCGCCGTATAAATCAGCGAAAACCTTTTTCTCATTTTCTGTTTGCTCGCCTCTGCGGGACTCATCCGAATGCTCGAATGAAAACGATGATTATATTGCTCCACTAACTTGTCAAGTTTGTCCCAGTATATTGTATTATTGTTAGCAGAAAACATCCGGAAGATTTTTTCCTTCATGGTCCGATTCCAGCGTTCAACCACAGACGATTTCTCTTCATTTTCCGTTGTATACAATTTTACCCCATTCTTATTCAGGAGATCCTTCATAGTTCCGTTGAAAAACTCAGATCCTTTATCAGTCCAAAGCATCTTCGGTTTTCGCCTCGCTTCGCCCCTGAATATGGATCGGAAAGCATCGGCAACTGTTTGACCTCGCTTGTCTTTCAGGGGGCGAATCCAACCGAACTTTGAGAAAACATCGATCACCATCAGGAGATATCTGATCCCTTTATTCCACCTCGAAAATTTCCCCATCTCGACCAGATCAGCTGCCCAAATGTTGTCAACGCCATATGAAATGACTCTCCTCTTTGGGAAGCGTCGCCTGATTGGCTGGTGAAGTTCATTTGCCAGATTTTGAGCCCAGCCTTCACTCAAAATCTTTTCCCGTTTTTTGGGGCACCCAAACCCAGTTTTTGTTTTGCATCAATGGTATTTCGTGCCAAAGCATGTCCCCACTGTCTTTCTTTCCAAGGGATCGCATCCAAAGCGGCAACCATTTTCCTGTCTGCTTTATTTTTACATTTGCGTGGATCCGCTTGTTTTGCGCAGACTGAATAATCCACATCGTGCTGCATAGCAACTGCGTCTGTTTTTCCTGTGGGCTGCTGCATAATTTCGAGAATCTTTCCCTTTTCATCAAATCTGACTTGTTTTTCGAGTGGGTTATAAGGGCCGGTATAATTATGGCCTGGGAGGGTGAAACCTTTCTTTGGCCTTGGCAGCTTCCCAATTAATTTATGAACATTCAACCCGCTGCCATCCAAATCTGCTCGATCTGTCTTATATTTTCTGTTTGGTCTAATCGCCGTGGACAGCTCATTCAGCATATCGGAAGAGGTTTTGGCAAGAAATGGTTTCATCTTATCCAACGCAAAATCCAATGCTTTTTTCTGAGCTTTTTTGTTTCGCAATAATTCACTGGCTCCATAACGACCCATTTCAACTGTTTTTTTCCAGAGCCAGGGAAGAGCATGAGCCACGCCAGTCAGCGCAAGTTCACCAATGCCCTAACCTTGTGAGGGCAGATTCAGTTTCCCGATTTTTTTACAAATCTTGTTTTTTTGATTCCGCAGGAAGCGCAATGGCAAAACCACATCTTTCTGCCATTATCTGCGGTCTGGAATCCAGTTGGTTTCACGCATTCAGTTTGTTTTTTCTCCTTCACGCAATATGATTTCATTTTCAATCGAAATATTCTTTTATGAATTTTTCATTTTGCGCTGTATTAGTCAGACTGAGAGGTTTGAGAATATCATAGAAATCTTTCCCCTGCAACCATTGATGGAGAAAAAACAAGCAATAATACCCGCAAAGGACACTGTTGATGTTTTGATACTGACTGCTGTTCCAGATCACCGGTTTGGAACTTTTGAATTCCTGGGGAAATCCCATCCCAAAAGAGTCAAAATACCACAGGGCACGATCCCCGGGAGCGCAGCACACCCAGTGAGTTCCTGCATTTTCAAGCGAATCAAGATTGATAATGCAGGGGCTGTGTTCTCGGGGCATGATTTCATTCCTGGCGAAAATCCCTTTGAAATTGGGAATTTTCAGAAAATCAATCCACTTCATGAGATCAAGGTTGGTCAGTGGTTTGTTCACGAACTTCGGTTTCGGCTTCACAAAATCGCCCCGAGAACTGGGATGTTGTTGAATGGACTTTTCGATCCCAGCAGAAGTCCCTCTCCTTTTTTTGATTTTTTTCCCATCCCAACAGTTTTTCGTCCCCAGTTTCCGATGAATGGGGGTGGTTGAAACGGATGCGCCCCCAATCTTGGCGCTCCCCTTCCTTTTGGGCGTCCAACTCTTGGAGCGCCTTTTCCTTTTGGGCGTCCAACTCTTGGCGCTCCTTTCCCAAACATGTTCTTGACCATGTCAAGTGCCAATGGAATTCCAATGGAAGCCGGAATTGTTCCCAATGCCCCACCAGATTGTTTTGTGGATGGTTTCATCACCAGTTGTCCTCCTGATTTCAGGGCAGTCAAAATGTCCTGTTTCTGTTTATTTGTCAACAGATGTTTATTATCAATCAGTTTTTGAATTTTATCTTGGGGAATGAGAAACCCACCTGTTTGTCCCCCTTTTCCACTTATCTTTTTCACAACTTGACTCGCTCCTTCACTCGCCAAACCAGCTAATGCTGACAGTCCAAGTGTCTTTGCCAGGGTGGGTGCCAGGGAACGAGCCAGAGGAACAATAGCAGAGAAAAGACTTCCACCTTGCTTCATCACTTTTCTGATTTGCGTTTTCGATATCTTGATTTCAACTCCCTTTCCCAAAGCTGCAGCTTTGCCGATTCGTCTTATTTGATTGGCTGTCAGCATCAGTTCATCATTTCCGCTTGTTTGTTTGCCACCCAATCTCAGGGTGACAGGATTGTTTGTTCGGAATGCTCTTCCAAGCTTCTTTTTTTGCCCTTCCGACAGATTTACTTTATATGGGTGATATGTTGTCATTTTAAATGACAACATATGTTTTCAGATCACACAATGACTAATTCATTTCCAATCTTATCAATTTTCACTTCTTCTTGATAGAGAACCACCGCATGTACATTGAAGTTTGCAGCTGCATCTGCGTTCAATCGATATCTGAATATCAACTGCTTGGGATCTCTTGTTGGTTTTTCCGTTTGATAAGTCAGATCGAAATAGATCAACGGGAAAAGAGAATTGAAATTGGCCAGATTCAGCTGCGTTCCAGTGTTGTAGTCATTTTTCCTCATTGCATAAGCCATAACATCCTGGAAAATCCTCACTTTGCTTTCACTGTCGTACTCTGTTTCCGGGTAAAACACACCATTTCCATATTCCAATCGACAGTTCGATAAGGATGAATTATTATTTCCCGCATTCAGCTTGAAAGTGTCCATGAGATAAGGGCTATCTTCTTCTTTAGCGTCATCATTGGTTCTTTTAAGATAAACAAAAATATGCTTAACATTGTCAATACTTGCGGATATCTGGAAGAATCCTGATGACTGTGTAGGAGCTGATTGTTGATACATTTCCTTCAGATATTTCCATTGTGTTTCTTTCAGGAATGAACTGACAAATTTGTCATAAAGAGAATCTTTTGGTGTCAATCTGGGGACCCAAAGCAAAAACCTATTCACAACAACTCTTCCAGCATCAGTGCCATTAGCCATATGAATTAATTCATTATCCTGTTGAAGCTTAATCTCAAATTGCAGCTGCATGGGCACAAGCATCTTATCTTCCAACTCTTCGAAAAAGGAAAAGCGATTCAGGGGAATGATCGTGTTAATGTTCTTTGCACCACCGGTTCCATCGTCTCCCACTGCTTGAGATTGCAACCGGCGAGCTTCAAATCCTGCATTAGTATTAGCTGTTGTTGCATCAGTATCCAAATACCAGAAACTATTCTTAGCTACTGATCTGCTGAAGTCATCGGAGTATTCTAGCAAATTTTTAATAAAAGTAACGTTATGCAGATTATCAGTCTCATAAACAATCTTTCCAGCAGAACTAATCTTCAGGTGATTAATTAATGAATGAGCGCCATTGATCACTGTGATCCTGTTAGCTGCCGCATACCCAGCGCCGTCTGCTATTTTCTGGAGTTGAAATTGCACTTCAAAATAAGCATTATAACAATCATAAAATGCTGATCTGTCATTTATTGTGAATTTATAACCATGCTTTGTTTGAGGTTGCCCATTAGCTGGAGCTCTGATTACATCATCCAGCTGGAAGCGCACCAATTCATTTCTTTGAAGATATTCAAGAATGAATATATTCAGAGGGGACTGGGTCGAACAATAATGGCGGCAAGACGTGTTATTGTCGCTGCGTAAATTAGAGGACGGGAAGTTCGCCTTGCGTTTAATTTTCGCGTTATTGTGGGATCCTAATGCCTTGATAAAGGAACACCGAAGCTAAAACCTGAAAGTGGACGTTGACTGCCTCTAATGTCAAAAAGAAACGTACGAGAAAACAGATTATCAAGCTCGTCTTCACAGGAGCCGCCATCACCAAAAAGAAATCGTCGTTCTAGCAGCACTGTGATGGAAGACAAGGAACAAGCTGAAGCCCTTAGCCTGGAGCAATTTAAGCAAATTATGGATAAACTTTCCCGTTTAGATAACCAAATGGAAGAGCATTTTGGAAATTTGACTACCGAGATCTCAGTCTTGAGGTGTGAAATGAAGCAAGAACTCGAAGGTGTGAAAGCGTCACTGCGAGCTGTAGAAAAATCTGTAGAGACGGCTTGGGATTTCATTAACGACCTTCAAGAAAATACAAAAACCCTGAACGACTACAAGAAAACATGCCAACAAAACCTTGATTCTCACCGTCAAGAGTTTGATGTACTCAAAACAAAATTTAAGAAGATGGAGAACCAACAAACGGAAATTGAAAATTTAAAAACAAAGCTGCTTGAAGAACAAGAGAACATCATTGCTCTGGAGAATTATTCTAGACGTGAGAACCTTAGATTCATGAATGTACCTGAGCGTAGCGGCGAAAATTGCATGGATGTGGTGTATGATATACTAGAAAATGATCTGAACATCAATGTGGAAGACATTCACTTCCATGCAGTTCACCGTGTCGGGAAACCGCACTCTGAAGACGCCTCCCAGACCACCCCAAGACCAATTATTGTACGTTTCCTCAGCAGGTATGATAGAGACACAGTTTTTAGAGCCAAAAATAGGCTGAAAGATTCATCGAGAGCTAAGGATATGTACATCACACAAGATTACGCAAGAGCAATACAACAAGAAAGGAAAACGTTAATTAAAGCCATGTTCAAAGCAAGAGAGAGAGGTTTGAGGGCAAAGGTTGTTGATAGAAAGTTGATTGTCAATGATGTTACCTATAATGTAAGCAACATCCCTGAAGATCTTAAGCCTCTTCAATCCAACGCACATGCTTAAGCGATTCTTTTAATTTAAACTTCTAATTCGATCTTAATTAGCCTCTTCAATCCAGCGCTCATGCGTAAGCGAGTTCTTTAATCTAAATCTCTAGAACGTACGGCTTCTTCCCGTATCAGACGAAATGACTTTTGGATTTTGTATGAACCCAACCAACGGACTTTTAATGTTTTCCTGGGTTTATGTGTTTGTTTTGTTTTTGTATCTTTTTGTTTCTGGTGGCAATATTTATTTTCTTTGTTTTTATGTAAATTGTTTGGTCATACAAATTACCAGCAGATTTCAAACATCTCTATGTTTTACAATTGCTCTGTCTATAATTATTCATAAGTTATCCCTTACAACACTGAACTAGTAATTTGCTCATTAAACGTGAGAGGTTTGTCGGATACTATAAAAAGGCGCGAGACCTTCCGTTGGCTTAGGATGAAGAAATATGCCATTTATTTTCTACAAGAAACTCATTCCACAAAATACAAAGAGCACATGTGGTCCGCGGAATGGGGGTACTCTACTGTATTTAGCAGTTTTTCTAGTGCTAGCGCAGGAGTATGTGTGCTTTTTAATAATAATTTTAACCTTCAAATTATGAAATCTTTTTCCGATCCAGAGGGACGATTCGTCATAGTTGATATAAAATCAGAAGAGAAAATCTTAACCTTGGTAAATATATATGCACCGAACGAAGACAAACCTGTGTTCTTTCAAAGCGTCCTTAATCAACTTCTCTGTTTTGACTGCAGTGAAATAGTTTTTGGAGGAGACTTTAACCTAGTGCTTGATGTCCAAAAAGACAAAAAAGGCGGAAGACCGGTAACCCATAATAACTCGTTAAAGGAGGTCAAATACATCTCCAATTTATTGGATCTCGTAGACATTTGGCGCTGTCTTAATCCAGAAGCTAAAAGATTTACATGGAGAAGAAGAAAACCTGACATACATTGCCGTTTAGACTTCTTTTTGACAAGCTCTAGTTTAACTACAACTATTATTAATGCAGATATATTACCGGGATACAAAACAGATCATTCTTTAATATCTATACATTTGACATATAACGCAAACCCCAGGGGCCCCGGTTTTTGGAAACTGAACACCTCTTTCTTGTTAGATGAAGAATATGTTGGCCTAATTAAGAAAACAATCACTGATGTAGCAAACGAATATGCGAACAATAATGAGATTGATGCCATCCTATTATGGGACACCATGAAGTTGCAAATTAGGTCCAGCTCTTTAAACTACGCAAGAAGAAAGAAAACTAAAATGAAATCACTTGAGATAAACCTTGAATCTGAAATATTATCTCTCCAAAAAAAGTTAGAAGAAAACAATCTCTCTGAAAATGAGAAAATTCAGATCTATAGCGAAATAGATGTTAAGATTCTACAAAAAGAAGAAATCGCAAAATATAAAACGCGAGGGGCGATCCTTAGATCTAAATCTCGATGGTATAATGAAGGAGAAAAAAATACAAAATACTTCCTAAACTTGGAAAAGCGACACTTTAATAAAAAAATCATCAAACACCTGACATTAGCAAATGATAATGTTGTCAATACCGATGGGGAGATATTAGAAGAAGCAAAATCCTTCTATCGGAATCTTTACTCGTCGACTTATACGCATCCTAATATTGCGGAAGAAATGTTATTTTTCCCAGAAGGAAATACTATTAATTTAAATGAGCAAGAGAAAATACAGTGTGAAGGCTTTCTGACTGCCTCCGAATGCTTAGAAAGTTTGAAATCCATGGAACCCAATAAAAGCCCAGGAAGTGATGGCCTTCCAGCCGAATTTTATAAAGTTTTCTGGAGTGACATTGATCAGTACTTACTAAATGCCTTAAATTGCGCATATTCAAAAGGTCTCTTATCGATTACTCAAAGAAGAGGATTAATTACTCTTATACCTAAAAAGAATAAACCTGCCAATCTCATTAAAAATTGGAGGCCTATCACTTTGCTTAATTGCGATTACAAAATAGCGGCCAAATCCATAGCAAATAGAATACGAAAGGTCCTGCCAAAAATAATAAACAATGATCAAACTGGTTTTCTAAAAGGCCGATTTATCGGAGAAAACATCAGACTTATCGATAGCATTATAAATTACACGAATATAAAAAAAATACCAGGTCTCTTACTTTTTGTTGACTTTGAAAAAGCCTTTGATAGTATCGAATGGTCTTTTATAGAAAAAACACTGAAGTACTATAACTTTGGAACTTTTCTGATTTCTTGGGTAAAGGTTTTTTATACTGATATCAGCAGCTGTGTTCTGAACAACGGATGGTCTTCGGACTTTTTTAACTTAGGTCGTGGTGTGAGACAGGGATGCCCGCTATCCCCATATTTATTTATTTTATGCGCTGAAATACTAGGTAATGCAGTAAGGAATGATAAGGAGATCCGTGGAATAAAAATTTTCGACGCTGAGTGTAAGTTATCCCAATACGCAGATGACACGACTATGATTTTAGATGGCTCTGAATCCTCCTTTTCAAGATCTTTGTACTTACTTGATGCCTTTGCCTCCATATCTGGTTTGAAAGTTAACTATGACAAAACTGAAGAAATAGCATCTGTAAATTATGTAAATTATTTTTATTTTTTTTTTTATTTATTTATTTTTTTTTAATTTTTTTATTTTTTTTTTATTTTTTTATTTTATTTTTTATTTTTTTATTTTATTTTTTTATTTTTTTTTTTTGTTGTAACGTTATGCTACTTGATGAGAATGTGGTTATTGGAATATTGTAAAAATTCATGATAGCTTCGGAAGTGTTAAAGATAAAGTATATGTATGTGTAATATAGTCTGTATAGGTCTCAAAGTAGCAGTATATATTAATATTAATGTATGTAAGTAAGTGAATAAAAAAAAAAAAAAAAAAAAAAAGCCCTCTGGATTGGCGCCCTTAAAAGTTCTAACTTTACCTTTTGTTCAAGCAAACCTATAATTTGGGCTGATGAGAAGGTCTTTGCTTTGGGAGTTTGGTTCTCTACTTCAGAAGACCGCTCTCTAGATTTAAACTTTATTGAGAAAATTGAAAAAATAAAGAGTATATTAGATAACTGGTCGGCCAGAAGGCTAACCCTCTTGGGTAAAATTACAATTATAAAAACCTTAGCCGTATCACAAATCGTTTACATATTGTCATCTCTTCCAACACCTCCTGACATAATTAAGAAAATCAACTCCATATTGTACGATTTCCTTTGGGACAATAAGGGCGACAAAATCAAAAGAACGACAATAATAAATAATTATGAGAATGGAGGGCTTAAGATGTTAGATATTCAAAGCTTTAACGAAGCCTTGAAAATGAAATGGATTCAAGGATATCTAAATGAAGAAAATAACGGGAAGTGGAAACTCTTTTTTGAACATCACTTAGAGAAATATGGCGGTAAACTATTGTTTCGAAGTAATTTAAAACAACAAGATACTACACTGCTCAATCTCAAGGACCCGTTCTTGAATGAAATCATACAGCATTGGACCAAATTCAACTACAGAGATGATAATTTAGATTTTGCATCCACATGTATATGGTATAACTCTCACATCAGAATACAAAATCGTCCATTCTTTTACAAATCATGGTTGAGTGCGGGAATAAAGGAGATTAGAGATTTGTTAGGTAATGACCAGAAATTTCTAACCTACAATGCCTTTATTGATAAATACAGAATCAAAACCAATTATCTCGAATATTACAAAGTGATATCAGCCGTAGTTCATTACAAGAAGATATACTTTACGGCCTGCAACAATGTAACTCCAAAGGACCAAGTTGACAACCTTCTGTCTTATACTAAAGTCTCCAAAAAAATATATGAACACTTAATAAATAACAAAGCTTCTATACCATCTAGGAGTCAGGGTAAGTGGTTGGAAGAGATAGACTTATTTTGTAATTCTAATGTAACAGTAAATTGGAAAAGCACGTACTGTCTGCCATTTCTGTGTACAAGGGAGTCAAAGCTCAGGGTCTTCCAATCTAAATTTCTTCACAGAAAAATCGCTACAAATGATTTTTTGTACAAGATAGGCATTAAACAAAGAGATTCCTGCTCCTTCTGCGAGGGAGAAAAAGAAACCCTTATTCATCTATTTTGGAACTGCAAGCATACACAAGATTTCTGGAAGAGCATCTTCGAGTGGATCTCCCAAAACGTTAAGGATTTAGAAAATGTTACCCCTTCTTTGTCTCTTTGTTTTGGTCTTATTGACAACACAGAAGATTTTCTCCTTCATCATTTACTCCTTATATCTAGACACTATATATACACCTGCAAACTTGGAAACAAGCTTCCTAAGCTGCAGGTGTATATACAACTAGTTATAAACTCGATGGAAATAGAAGGACAAATTGCGCATTATAATAATGATCCAAAGCCTTTTGCACAGAAATGGTCTCGCCTTAATTTTCAGATTAACCTCTCACGAAATACATAATACATTTTATTAACAATATCTACAAATATACAATACATAAGCAATGTAAAACATAGAATCCTCTAACTGCAAACTAAAATACTCTGTATGACCTTTTGTGTATGTTTTGTGTGTATTATATTGTATTGAATAGCACTTTATGTATGTATGTAAATATCACTACATGAAGATTAAAACTCAAAAAAATATATATATATATTTACTAATTTTAGGACAACTGATGTATTAATTTACTTATACTGTAATTAGTGTTAAGTATTGTACGTATTGTAAGTTATGTAATTAATCTTTTTGTAAGTAGTGTTTTTGTGTTGCAAATAAAAAAGTCTCAGATCTGAAAAAAAAAAAAAAAGATATTCACTCGATCTAAAAGCCATTTTATATTCTTTTATTTCTTTTTTCGGATGCCTTCTATCGAGGTCGCTTCGCTCCCTGCCCAGAGATCAACCTGTTCAATATAGCATCAGAACTTTCTGCAGGGGTTGATCTTGACGCCTTGGCACGTGGCGCCTGTTTCGCCTTTCTCATATTTCCCAGTTTTTTCATGATCAAATCACCAGATTGTTTGCCCAGTTTTTCTCCAGCGTGAGAAATTCCTGATTCCAATGCTTTTTTCGCAATGGGTTTTGCGAATTTCTTGAAGACGACTGATGCGACCTTCTTCATTGGTTTGAAAATATTGTCCACAATGACACCTGTTCCTTTGTGTCGGAAGACAAACCGCCCCAATTTGGGGTGGAAAAAACGAGTAAATTCATAACTTTTCATTTTATTACCTTTTTCAAGATAAGCGAGAACGCTGTATGTGCTCCATTCAGGTTGATAATCCTTCTTTTTCCATCGGTGATAATATATATAGATAGCCCAAGCCTAACAGCGTCGCACTTTGAACAAGCTTAACTAAGGTGAAACTTAACTAAGGTGAAAGGTTGGAAGCACAAGAATTAAGATTGACGAAGGGGCTATTTTCAATTTTAGCAATTCTCAAAAACAGTATTACGCGACCGTCTGCACAGTACATTTTTATAGACCGTACAAAAGTTCACAAAAACAACTTTTCTCTGTCTAGAATAAATAGTACCACTAGTTTCCGAATAAAATACAGTTTATGTTTGTCAAAAATTGCCCGAGAAACTGATTTGAAAATCAAAAATTGCAAAAATACACAAACATATTTGCATAAGGCGATGCGAGTGAAGATAGAACTGTACTATAAAATCAAGTCTTGTTTTGTTTACATAAAATCGCTTTTCAATCTATCTAATGAATGAACAAACACATAAAAATGGACAACACAATCTTCTTTCGAAAAAATTTATTCAAATCTCCATTAGTTTACGTTTAAAAGCAAAACGCGTACCATGTAATTATAGCTCATCGAGTTCAAGCTTTCTTCGATGAAATTCAAGAGATAGGCACGTTTTAAAATCAATTCGCCAAAACTAACAATAACACTAATAACAAGTCACTCACAGATTGATATCAACATAAATTCTCATCGAAAACTGTAATCTGTTTTACCTTTAAGTTCCTCGCTTGCTTGGAAATTCAAATCTCCGCTTCTGGTTCTGAAATCATCTCCCGCATTGATAAAAATGTAATACATGAAGTTCCTCGAAGCAAGATTTTATCCCTGAAAGCTCGTCTTTTTCCACTAAAGCGGCTTCTGAGTATACCTTAATTGGTATCCCTGTCTTGAGTAGCAAACCGCGAAAAAATGCAGGAAAATAACGAGTTTAATTCTCCGCTAGGCACAAGAAAACAACTAAAGTGTTTACCGAGCTCACGGTGTGTGGCCGCGCGAAAAACAAAGCCTTGCTTTCAAGATCCCGGATGTTGTTCCAACACGGCGGGCGCCGGCGGGCGGACACGCGCCCGCGAAACATTCCGCTAGCCATGACCATGAAAAATCTTGGCGTAGGTTCTATGAGTATAGAGCTGCGCAGCCAGGCCTTCGGCCTGGCAAGTGCTCCGCTATAAATCCGAATGGAGCTTATTCTGTTTTTATTCACAGGGCTGAATGCTACTCTCATGGGTTCAAGGGTGAAACTATATGATGGCCTCAGAACAGATGTTGAAAAGGAATAAATGATATCACTCTCTTCTCCATCAACAAGCGAATCACTTGTCAGATCACAATGAATGTTCAACATATCAGTATCTTGACTGAGGTTTGGAACTCTGGGGCCAATGTTGACTTTATCTTTCAGAATCTTTTTCTCTAAACCAACGAGATCGTTGAAATTGGATTGAGTGAAATCCAGTTGATAATTTTCTGCCAGTGTGATTGTTACTCTGAAGGTTGTGGGAGAGAAAGCAAGATTGATTGGGAATTTTTCATTCTTTCCTGGGGTGGATCCTGCGAGTAGGCCTGTTGCTTTTCGAATTGCCGCATTTATTGTGGAATAATCCCAAACCCCAGCAGGAAAGGTGATATCGGAAAATGTTTTCCCACCATCAGAGCTGAATCTGATCAGCTGATTTTTCAATGTCGCATTGATGTTATACCACGTAAAACTCATATTGATGACTCGATTCAACCCAACAACATACTGGGAATTTGGGTCCAAAACAATGGGCCGATTGAATTTTGTTGTGAAATTTTCTGGTTTGTTGCCGCCCGTCTTGACGGAAAAGGATGACAGGACAATTTCTCTTTCGATTTCCATTTTAAGGTTTGAAATAATTTCTGAAGATCTTCTCATGCTGGGATCTGTTGATGACTCCCTCTTTCAGGAGAAGATCGAGAATGCCAACTCCAGTGTTTCTGATACCAACGTTTGTATTCCCAGCAAGGATGGAGCCAACGATGACTTCAAGTTTCTGGAGAAGCTCTGCGGGGTTGGAGATAAAACGGATGGATCCACCTTTTCTTCTTCTCAGTCCCGAACCCATCTGTGTCACTTTCTTATTAAAATGCTTTATGTATTCATTCACAGCTTTGAATGAACGATTTATCCTTTGATGTTGCCAATTCTTTTGCTCTTCCGTTATTTCCCCTTTCTTGAATTTTTTGGTCCAAGCAGCTTTGTAACCTTTCAATTGATTTCTTCTGAAGCGTGCAATGGTCACAAGATGTTTGAAATATTTGATTTTCTTCGCTGATGAGACGTTTGGTTCAAGGAGAGCTTCCTCCGCAGTATCATAATTCGTGAGGTCCAAGCTATCCAATATCTGATTGGCTTCATCTTCCTCTTCCTCTTCATCACCCGGTTCCAAAGCATAATCGGGAAAGTCGTCTTCTTCATATTCAGGTGGATCATCTCCTATCTCTTGCACAACTTCTTCATATGTTGGAGGAGCTGGCGGAATTTGTTTCTTTGTTTGGAATGGAACGGCCTCATCAAACAAACCACCCACATCCATATCTTCAAATGGGTCGACTTCGGGGAGATAATCAATTTCTGCTGGTTTGGCTTTCCCAACTTTCAAGGCCTTCGTCTTTTTCCGGGGAAGTGGCCCCAAATTCGACGCAATCACCTCATCCAGTTTCGATGTGACTGGTTTGAACATTTTTTCAAGCCCGATTTGACTTGTCTCTTCACCCAACTTTTTTTGGGTGATAGCATTGTGAACAAAGTTGATTTTTTCCCCAAAGCAGATTTGCTTTTGGCCATTTCTTGCCATTTCAATAAACTCATTTTATATCCCAGAAACACAAATTTGGGAGAAGAACATGATGTAGAACATAATGTTCATCAATAAAATGAAGATCCCAAATTATGATTGTCAGGACCCAATCACAAATTTCCAACAACTTCACCCTTTCATGCCGGATCGAACTTTCAGAATGTTGATCTGTGGCCCTTCAGGATCGGGGAAAACAAATGTTCTCCTGGATATGATTTTCCGCCTGCTCTTCTACGATAAAATCTATCTCTATGCGAAAAATCTTGACCAAGCCAAATATCAACATCTGCTGAAAACATTTCACCCAATCAGCAAAGAAGCTGGGTATGAAGTCGTGGAAGCATCCCCAGATGAAATCATCCCAGTTTCAGCATTGACAGGGGAGAATCAAAAGCTGGTTGTTTTCGATGATTTTGTTTCCGAAAAAAACCAAAAGCCATTGATTGATTATTTCATTCAGGGCAGACACCGCAATTGCTCTGTGATTTATCTTTCGCAAAGTTATTTCGGAACACCAAAAGATATCCGCCTGAATTGTTCGCATTTTTGCATCTTCGAATTCCCAAGCAACAAAGAAATTGCGGCGATCTGCAGGGAAAACAATGTCAGCAAAGAAGATTATCGGAAAGCAACGGCGCAGCCCTTCTCTTTCCTGTATGTGGATAAGCCGAGGAAATTCATTGCCAAAAATTTTGATGAACGCATTTAAAATGAGTTATTCAAATGGACTGCTTTCTGAAACAAGCAACTTCCAGGGAGGACGAGATGGAAAAGATGGACTGCCAGGCGTTGGTTTCAAGCTGACGCCAGCAGGGGACTTCGACCTGCAAAGGAAACGCATGACCAATGTCGCTGAAGGAACGGGGAATTCGGATGCAATTACAAAACACCAAGTTGATGTGCTTGCAACGCAGTTGCGGGCAGATTCTCTCCAGGTGGATGGTTCCTCGCATATGACTGGGGATCTTGATCTCAGGGGACAAAAACTCATCAACCCCGGCGGAATTGAAATGAATCGAAAACTGATCACAAATCTAGACACTGATGAAAACAATGATCTTTCTGCTGTCAATATGGTCACATTGAAGACATTCCACCCTGCTGCTCCGGCTCACACTCATGAAGTCACGAAGGATATCGATTTGAAAGAACTTTTCAACGTGAAAAACTCAAAACAGCAGACGTATCATGATTTGGGAGCCAATTATAACAATCTGGTTTCTTATAATGACGTCAAGAATATCTTCGTATCCCGCGAAGAGACGTTTCCAATGAAGACGGCTTTGGATATGGGAAATCACACCATTTTTAACGTGAAAGATCCCGAAGTTGCCGACCAAGGCGCAAATAAAAGATATGTGGATGCCCAATCCGCGAAAAATCTTTCGTTGGAAGGTGGAACAATGACCGGAAACCTGGATATGAATTCGCAACAAATCAACAATATTGCAACGCCAACTCTGGAGCATCAACCCACGCCAAAATCGTATGTGGATAGAGAACTTAATCTCAAGATAAGCAATGTGGTAGTCCACACGATAGAATTAGAAGATAAGCTTAAAAAATATGTAAATGAATCGCATATCACGTCAACCTCCCATCCGAAGGACGCATTCCGCTATCTGATGGAAGATGTGGATGAATCCAGCTCTGAACATAATATGACAGTAACTGAGATAACTGATTTTTCAAATTCGCCGCATCATTTCAACAAGAAGGCTTATGATTTGCAAATAACAAAAGATCATTTCAATGAATACGATGGGAGACTTGGATTCAATATGTTCAAACTCCCAGAGGGAGAATACACCATGTGCATTGAATTCTTCCCCGCGTCAATGGATGGTGTTAGTGTTAATGTCGTGAGCACAAGTCTGAATATTAACCAACAATCAACAAAGAAGTTTTCGGGGTATTCCAGATCCATCATCCATATGCATAAATGGAAGATCACTCGACCTGAATTCATTTATCTGGATCTGAAATGGCGAGGAACTGCCGAATCAGCTGCAGAAGGACCCGCAAATCTGATCATATATGGTGTTGCTGGTTCTCAACCTGATGTTGAAAGCAGTGTTTATGATTCCCCTTTCGTTTTTGAGGGCGGAGCGATGGTCATGGAGACTGACTTGGATTTGAATGGCAACGCAGTGTTGAATTTGCCGCTTCGCCCTTCAAAACACTTCATTTTTGCAAGATTTGAGAAAGGAAAACACAATGATTGTTTGATCTTCCCAAATGAAGAGGAAGATGAAACAAATTATTGGCAACAATTTGGATCTGACTTCCGGATTTTGGATGTCACGGTTTTCATTCTTCAACGTGGTCCCAACCCAGTGAGTGGATCAACCATCATCATGACAAGTGTTGTTCAAGGAGATCGCATCACTCGGAACGCAGTCAATCCTTCCACCAATTCATTTGGTTCACTGCAGTTCACCTTCAATCAAAATGTTGGGAAGGAAGAAGCTTTCTTTCTGGCTCTCTCGGATGGAAATGCCATTCAAAGAGCAAAAGCGACAATTCTGATTGAAAAATGATTTCTCCCTGAAAAATGAAAGCGAACGAAGTGAGCCGCGCGAAGCGAAAACAAAGCATCTATAATTTCAATCACATTGATCCAGCCATTGAGGAGGAAAAACTGGAAGAGATCAAGCAACTCTTCCGATTCTATCACAAAAGATTTTGGTGTTGGAAAAGAGCTCACAAGCATTTCAAGAGAATGAACCAGCTCGTGAATTTGGCATCTTCCGGTTGGTGGTGATTGGCACAGTTGCTTGAGCAGCAACAATGAATCCCATCATTTTGGGAGTGATTTCAGGAGCGGGATTAGTCGTCAAAACAGCAAATGAGTTGAAGAAATATGGAAATAAAATTGGCATGGCAAAGTTTGCTTTCACCACCTATGAAAAAACATTGAGTGATTTACGCTTCGCTTTGCGGGGAGGAAATTTTGATCGAGCTGAATTTTTGTTTTCAATGGAAGCGATTGATGGGATTGTGATTGATTTGGGGTTGGATTTGGAGCGGTTTGAGAAGGAATGGGAAAATCGATTTGAGTGAGCGCGTTTTTCATTTCTGGGAAATGAAAAATCATTCATACTGGGGGTCCTTGATGAAAATAAACCGAGTCCATTCTTCAGGTTCATAATTGCTCGTTGATGCTAGAAACTTGCATGCCCCTCGCTGGAGAGTTGAGTTAAACTCAGCTTCATCGAGAAAACTCAGATACCCCCGACTACTAAAATATTTGGCAATATCCTTGTAGTTGCTCACAGGGATATCTACGCCTGTATCGGGGTTGAATATCACCATCTTTGTCTCTTCCAGTTCTATGTTTACATCTTTGTCCAAAAACCATTTAAAATATTTAAACCTCATCTTCTGTAAATTCTCTCGACAACGGATCTCACGCTCCTCTTCTTTCTCTTCAAGCTCCTTATAATAAGTACAGTAGTTATAGTGGTCCTGCGCTGCCTGTTTGCATTTTTCTTTTTCTGCTTCTTTTTCCTCTTCGGTCAGGGGAGGTTTTTTGCCCATCCTCTGCAGCTTCTTTCTTCCGTGGTTGGGGAACAGGAGCCACTTTCGTTCGTGGTTGGGGAACAGGAGCCACTTTCGTTCGCGGTTGGGGAACAGGAGCCACTTTCGTTCGTGGTTGGGGAACAGGAGCCACTTTCGTTCGTGGTTGGGGAACAGGAACTTCTTTTTTTCGTTCGCGGTTGGGGAATCGGTTTAGGAGGAAAGGGCGAGAGAGGTGGTTTCTCCACTTTTTCTACTTGGAATATTTCTCCGTCACTTCTTCGAGTGAAAGAGTTTCTCCCACTTTTCAGCGCCTCATGGATTGTTCTGGAATCAATTCCCAAATCATTTGTGGCTTCTGAAACACTGGGATAAACTTTAGTTGAAGTGGAGGAAATAATTTTGACTGATATGGCATGCTGCTTCTTTGGGATTGGCGTGGCCTCTTCGGTCCAAGGATTCGTCACAGGGCCTTTGTCAAAGACTCTTTTCAGGAAATATGTCTTTCCATCTTTCTTTACTTTCCTTTCATTGTGAGCACAAAATCGATTAAAAGCCGCATATATTGCATGACGAGTCATCCCAAGCCATTTTGCCATTTCTGCTTCTGTTTCAAATGACTCCAGTGGGGAACCACTGGGGGTCTCATGAACTGAAAAACGCGCAGATTTTTGTTCGACAACTCGAACTTCTCGGCCGCGAAAAGAAAAAACATTTCTCCCTTCATTAACTGCCTTGTTCAAAGCTTTGGGAGAAAACTCCATGAATCTGGCTAACTTCGCCTGAAATGAAAATCTTTCGCTGAGCCTTTCATCGGAGAAAGCATCTATCAAAACCCACATTTTTTGATAGATGACAAAAAAATAAAAAAAAAATGGATTTTTAAGAGATTCTTTTCCAGTTAGTTTTGGGGAATTTCCTTTGATTTGCTTCTGCTATATTCATCCAGAATTTTTTGGAGATAATTTTTTATTTTTGGGTGAGAATTTTTTGGAGATAATTTTTTTCAGGATCTGCTCCAGAATTTTTTGGAGATAATTTTTTTCAGGATCTGCTCCAGAATTTTTTAGAGATAATTTTTTGCAGGATCTGCTCCAGAATTTTTTTGGAGATAATTTTTTCAGGATCTGCTCCAGAATTTTTTGGAGATAATTTTTTTCAGGATCTGCTCCAGAATGTTTTGGAGATAATTTTTTCAGGATCTGCTCCAGAATTTTTTTCATCAGCAAACAAAGTTTCATTCTGAGGAAAAAATCTTCCAGAACCACATGATAGTTCCATCCAGACAACGCAGGAACCTTCATTGACACCTCTGATTTGACCCCCCTATCCTAAAAAATAAAGAATGAAATCGGGCCGGAAAAAATCTGAAACCGACGATTTTGAAAAACAAGATTGGAGAAACTGCTTAAACTTAGCAGATTTAGTTTCTGTGCAGCAGAAGATGTTTTTTCACACCCCAGGAGGAGATAAATGACACCCCAGGAAAAAGACAAATGAAACCCCAGGAGACAAATGGCACCCCAGGAAATCTGAATTCTAATTTAACATCTTGGATGTTAAATCAATCTTCATCCTCATTCCTGTCTTCGAACTCATCGAATGCCGAGGCAGCCTGCACCATTTCTTCCACCAAAACTTCGTCCACAATGCATGTGATCGCTTTCACATTTCCACAGAAAAGATGTTTGATGGAAAAGACGACTTGTCCGTAAAGTGGAATCCCAATGAGTTCTTTTTGCTTCAGAATGG
This sequence comes from Cladopsammia gracilis, assembly GCA_022457155.1. NCBI lineage: Eukaryota > Metazoa > Cnidaria > Anthozoa > Scleractinia > Dendrophylliidae > Cladopsammia > Cladopsammia gracilis. The sequence continues at coordinate 680,539 of JAJGOT010000445.1, read as the reverse complement.
GTTTTTTCTTCCCATCAATCAACTCCCAAAAACGACAAGAGAAATCCGTTTTGGGGAGTTTGGAGGGATAAATCTTTGCATAGATCTTTTCCTGCTCGGATTTATCCACTTTCAAGAGATTGAAATCACCCTCATGGAACTTGGAACAAGAGGGGGCAAGTTTTTTCACTTCCGCTTGTTTTTTCACTGCAGCTGAATTGAGATGTGTTTCCAATTCGCGGAAAATGGGGATTTTTTTTCAGGGAGAGTGATTCCCAAAGAGAAAGAATTTCCTTCATGGAAAAAAATTTTGAACTTGGTTTGAAGTTTCCCTTGCAGTCGTTGGCCATTGTGAGAGCATAGGAGCAGGCAATAGTTGATCTTTCCAGTTGATCGCTTCACGGGATCTTGGAGAGTGATATCGGGGATGGAAATTTTTTCGGGATTCATTTTCTTGGGTGAGATAAAAAAAAATGAATTTTTTTCCATTTCACTTCCAGAGCCATTTTTCCATGAACTTGCGATCCTCTTCCGTTCGGACTGGGAGAAAACCAGTTGCCATATCCACAGCTTTTGAAAGTTTCTTTCCATTTCACACGCTTTCTCCCATTCCGCTTCCTCTTTGATTTTTTCTGCCTCTTGCTGAGGAGTGGATTTCTTTTCACTTGACATTTTCTCTCCAATGGAGAAAAAATTCGAAAAGTGGCTTGAAAATCTTCAACGCATTTGTTCATATCAGCCTGTATGGTGGAGGAAAATTTGGAGGCTCCTTTTCTTGCTCGAGCATGAAGGAATTTTTCATCCGCAGCCTTCACTCTCATGAGATTCAAGAATTTCTCCAGTCTGGGAGATGCCCAAGTCACTTCATGCGATTTCTCCCATGAATCCAGAAAATGAGTTTTTTTCTTGCAGAGTTGATTGAAAAAAACTGTGCGCGACAACCCAAATCGTTCCTGAATTTCCTCTGCAGTGCAAAAGTCTTCTCCATCAATCTGGATGAATGGCGATTCTTCTTCCTCCTGAATCCAGAACACTTTTTGATCGGCTCTTCTGCAATACTTGATGTTGCCCGATTTGAGAACTCGCAAAATCGTTTTAGATGGGAGCCCAGTTTGTTCACTGGCTTCTTTGAATGTGAAAAAGATTTGCTTTTCTTTTCCTTCCTCTTGAATTGAAAACTTCATTTTAAATGGAGACAAAAAGATTTTTTCTCCATTTAAAATGTCAACGTTAGCTGCATGGCAATCATTTGCGCGATCGACAAATTTGCGAGGGTGGTCGCGATTAAAGAAAAATGAATTAGTGAAGTTTTTAGTTGAAAATCTTTGGGGAGGAGGATTGGATCAACCCAAAATGAACAAAGCAGCTCGTTTGAGAATTCGGAAAAGACGAAAAGTCAACCCCCTGAATTGGAAAAATAAAAAAATACGAGCGCCTATTTTGATTCCAGAAAGAAAAAATTTTCCTTCCAGAGCCATTCCCAGAGTGATTAAAGAAAACACAGAAAGAGTTTCGGATTGGCTGAATTGGCTTGAGACCATAGATGACGCTGGCATTAAAAGACAACTGAATCCCACGGTGGAAAGATTGAAAAAGCAAATCGCTGAATTGTGGGAACAAAGGTTGATCGTGGAAGAAGGAAAATTCGCTTTGAAAGGATTCGCGAAACAATTTATCATTCAAGGAGATGATTCCATCTCTCCCCAAGATTTTTTCCGGAAAGCAAGATGGCCTATTATCCAGCTCTTGCGCGAAAATCCACAAACAAAAGTGAAATGCGTTTTGCATGTAGAAATGTCCCGCACCAGTTGGGCTTCTGGAGAAGAGATAATTGACACCCCATTTTTCCAGTCCTGGCAGAAAAGGAATTTGGGGAACAACACGGAGATTGTGGATGAAATGGAAAGAGAAATTATTGGAAAAATGGAAAACTTCAATCACAGGGGCAGTAATTGGATGTTTGAAAGAGTAATTCGTTTGAAAATTCATTTTGTGCGCTGGAACCCACTGCGAGGATCTTCCTGGATTGCTTTGCCTCCAGACTTGGAGAACAAGAAAGCCGTGATCAACATGCAAAATGAAGATGACATGTGCTTTAAATGGTGCATTGCCAGAGCAAAAAATATGGTTAAATCGCACCCGGAAAGAATCACACTGGATTTACGAAAACAAGCAGAAGAATTGAATTGGGATGGTTGCCAATTCCCCATGGCCGTGGAAGCAATCAAATATTTTGAAGCAAGAAATCCTGAATTTTCAGTGAATGTTTTTGGCTGGAATGGATATATTTTTCCCCTGAAGAATATCGAGGAAGAAAAAGAATGCCATGTGGATTTGATTCTGCTGACAGAGGAATTCAAAACTCACTTTTGCCTGGTGAAGAATTTCTCTCGCCTTGCAAGCGCTCAAGTTTCACGCAATGGGCATGAAAGATTTTTCTGTAAAAGATGTCTCAATTCATTTCTCAGCGTGGAAAGTTTGACGAAACATAGTCATTTGCGGAGATTTTGAGGCGACAAGGATTGAAGTTCCAGGAGGTGAATGCTCTTTCCGCAACTTCCAAAAAATGCTGCATGTACCCGTTGTAGGTTATGCGGATTTTGAATCCATTCTGAAACCCACAAGTGGTGATTTGGGAAAGAAAACTCAGAAAACTCACGAGCATATTCCCTGTGGATTTGCGTTTCATCTCGTTTCCCCATTTTTGCAAATGGAACCCGTGTTGAAAAGAGCAAAAAACGAAAATGAAAAACTTTCCAGAGATTTCATTCAGGAATTGATTTCCCATGTGAAACAAGCTCAACTGGGTTTGAAGAAAAAGGAAATGTTTCCCCTGACCAGCCAAGAATGGAAATCATTTCGGGAAGCCACGGTGTGTTGGCTGTGCCGAGAAGAATTTGGGGAAAAAGACCTGTCCAAAGTCAAAGATCACTGCCATTTCTCTGGAACATTCAGGGGAGCAGCGCACAGATCTTGCAACAGAAAGTTTCAGCGGCCAAAATTCACCCCTGTGTTTTTCCACAATCTCCAAAATTATGACGCGCATCTTTTTGTGCGAGATTTGGGAACAGTGGATGAAGTTTTGAGCGTGGCATGCATCCCCAACAACGAAGAGAAATATATTTCTTTCTCCCTGAAGTTTGAATTGAAAAAAGAATGGAAACGGGTGAGAGGAGAATGGAAAGAAATCGCAGTGAAACATGAAATTCGATTTCTGGATTCCTTCAAATTCACGCTGATGGGATTGGAATCGCTGGTGAAGAATCTCCCCAAAGAAGAACTGAAAGAAACCACCAGATTTTTTGGAGAACGCAGCGAGTTGGTGCGCCGAAAAGGAGTTTATCCCTATGAATTCATGGATGGGTTTGATAAATTTGAGAAAAAACTGCCAAAGAAAACCGCTTTTTTCTCCCGATTAAATCAGGAGAAAGTGAAAGATGAAGATTTTCAACACGCCCAGAAAGTCTGGAAAGAATTTGAAGTGAAAAACATGGGAGAATACCACGATCTTTATTTGAAAACGGATGTGTTGCTGCTTGCCGATGTCATGGAAAGTTTCAGAAAACTTTGCGAAGAAAACTATGAACTGGATCCAGCTCACTTCTTCACTGCCCCCGGAATGGCTTGGGATGCAATGTTGAAAATGACCGGAGTGAAATTGGAACTTCTGGAAGATGTTGATCAGCTGTCGATGTTTGAAAAAGGGACCAGAGGGGGAAACTCAAATGCATTCAAGCGATTTGCGAAAGCAAACAATAAATATTTGAAGGATTTCAACCCCGATCAAGCTTGTCGTTTTCTAGTTTATTTGGATGCAAACAACCTTTATGGGTGGGCAATGTCACAGCCTCTTCCAGTTGGAGAATTCCAATGGATGGGCGCAGCTGATTTGCAAAACTGGGAAAACTTTGTGAATGAAGAAGGCATTGGTTGCATTCTTGAAGTTGATCTCATTTATCCCAAAGAACTGCATGACGACCATAATGATTTTCCCCTGGCTCCAGAAAGTTTGAAGCTGGGTGGAGTGGAAAAGTTAACACAAAATCTGAGGGACAAAGAAGGCATGGTTTTGCATGGGAAAAATCTTCAACTGTATCTTTCCCTGGGAATGAAACTGAAAACAATCAGGCGAGGAATATCATTCAAAGAGAGACCTTTCATGAAATGTTACATTGAGAAAAACACAGCCCTGAGAGCCAAGGGACAAAATGCATTTGAAAAAGATTTCTTCAAGCTGATGAACAACTCCGTGTTTGGGAAAACCATGGAAAACTTGAGAAAACGAGTTTCGATTGAACTGGTGAAAGATGTTGAAAGAGCAGAAAAATTGATTAACAAGCCCAACTTCGCAGACCTGAAGATTTTCGATGAATTTTTAATTGCGATCAAGATGAGGAAAACGCAAGTGGTCATGAATAAACCCATCTTTGCTGGGATGTCAATCTTGGATCTGTCCAAAACTTTGATGTATGACTTCCATTATGGATATGTGAAGAAAAAGTGGGAAAAATGTTCTGTCCTGTATACCGACACAGATTCTTTGGTGTTGGAGATTGAAACAGAAGATTTCTTTGCGGATATTGCGAAAGATGTGCCAGAGTGGTTTGACACAAATGATTTCCCAGCAGATCACCCAGCTGTTCGGAATGGAATGCCAATTGTGAAAGAAAACAAGAAAAATATTGGGCTGATGAAAGATGAATGCGGGGGCGCAATTCTGAAAGAATTTGTCGCCCTGAAACCAAAACTATATTCTTTCCTGGTTGAGGAGAACGCAGAAACCACTGGAAAACAAAAAGCAAAAGGAGTGAAAAAATGCATGATCAAAAAGAGTTTGAGACATGCAAACTTCGTGAAATGCTTGAGGACAAAACAAACGCAAATCAGAAAACAAAGTGTATTTCGCAGCAGGGACCACCATTTGTTCACAGAAAACATGACCAAAATTGCGTTATCCGCCAATGATGATAAAAGAGTGATTCAGGAAAATGGAATTGACACGCTGGCTTTGGGGCATTGGAGACTGGAGGAAAATGTCTGCTCATAAAGAACGTTTCCCCAGAGAGTGGCCGTAAATTTTTTGTGCTGAAATTTAGCAGAAAGTAGTTGATAATAGCCACTTCTAAGACATTCTCAATTATCCCCAAATTTCAACAGTTCCATCTTGCCCCCCATCATTAGCACAAACCCCAAATTTCCCCCCTCTGTCAAATCCATCACAATCGTCATCTTTCCCTTCAGTTTCAACTTATTTCAACAGCTTCCCCATTCGTTAGAAACAAGGGGATTTGGGTTGTGTGGAAATTTAGGGATCATTGAGAATGTCTTAGAAGTGGCTATTATCAACTACTTGTCACGATTGACACTGCCTCTCCAGCAAACAAAGAAAACCTTGATTTCCAGCTAAAGTGTAATCCACTTCAATCCTTGCAATCCTGCGATTTAGCAATAAACTACTTCTTTTGTTTTGTACTTTGAGATATTTTTTTATCCAACCAAGTTGTATATTTTGTGCCATTTGGCGATATAACGTGGAAATAAGCTAAGCGACATTTTGTCATTTTTGCGGGACAGTGTCATTACTATGCATTTACGAAGAGTACGACGTGCAAGGGCTAAAACCGATAATGCCCGAAATATTGACGAAGAGGCTCCGTAATTTCTCTCCTAGGAGCCAACAAATATCTCCTAAGTTATGACAAACAAACAATTTAGTTTTCTACGTTACAGACGTTGTCTAAGCAAATGGAACGAAGTAAAGCAGCTCAAATTAGACTGAGCCGTTATAACGCACGCATTTTGGTTTCAGATAAATGTCACGACTGACACTGCCTCTCCAGCAAACGAAGGCAACTTTGGTTTCCAGCTAAACTGTAATCCACTTCAATCCTTGCAATCCTGCGGTTTGTCTCCAAACTTCTATTTTTATTTCGTACTATAGGATCTTTTTATCGAAGTAAGTTGTATATTTTGTACCATTTGGCGATATAACGTGGAAATAAGCTTAGCGACATTTTGCCATTTGGGTGGGACAATCTCATCACTATGCATTTACGAAGACTATTCACGAAGTGCGACGGCTAAAACCGAAAATTCCCGAAATATTTACGAAGAGGCTGCGTAGTTTTTCTCCTAGGAGCGAACAAATTTCTGATAAGTTATAACAAACAAACGATTGATTTTTCCATGTTACAAACGTTAGCTAAGCAAATGCAACAAAGTTAAGCGGCCCAAAATAGACTGAGCGGTTAAAACGCACGCATTTTTATTTTAGATAAATGTCACGATTGACACTGCCTCTCCAGCAAAAAAAGGCAACATTGATATCAAGCTAAACTGTAATCCACTTCAATCCTTGCAATCCTGCGCTTTATTTTTAATAGACTACATTTGTTTTTTACCATAGGATCTTTTTACTGAGTTAATTAAACGATCGTCCATTTCATAATTACATTTAAAAAGCAAAAGACCACCAACATTACGTAGGAGATGAAACAAGTAGAATTTCCACGTACTTTCGATATCGCTGAAAATACGTTTTAGCCAAGCTTATACAGCTTTGACCAAGCTTTCAATATCTGTCATTTTAATGCCACCATCTTCAAAACTGTTTATTGAAGAGAGCCTTGTTACTTTATCCTTTCCATTCCATAAAAAGGAGAAAATCAAACTGTCTACTTGTTTGATGATTTTACTTGGAGGTGAAAGAACCGAAGATATAAAAACTAGTTTTGGAAGAAGTAATGATTTGATTATAGTTACTTTATCATAAATGGACAGTCCTCTAGATGACCATATATTTGTCAGCTGCTTTATGCTGTCAACCGAGGCAGGTACGACGATTTTCAGATCTGGTGTGCTCAAAACTGAGATTTTACCAAAGCTTGCTCCGCACGGACCCAAACGTGCGTTTTGTGCACTTTCCATAGAAATTGCACTGTTTTCCCGATTTGGTGGTGATTTGAGGCCAGAACGACGATTTTCAGATCTGGTGTGCTCAAAAGTGAGATTTTGCCAAGACGTGCTCTGAACGGCCCCAAACGTGCGTTTTGTGCACTTTTCATAGAAATCGCATTGTTTGCCAGATTTGGCGATGATTTGAAGCCAGTACGAAGATTTTGAGATCTGGTGTGCAGAAAAATGAGATTTCGACAAAAGTTGCTACGCACGGCCCTAAACGTGCCTTTTGTGCACTGTTCATAGAAATCGCGCTGTTTTCTCGATTTGGCGTAGATTTGAGAGCAGTACGACGATTTTGAGATCTGGTGTGCTTAAAAGTGAGATTTAGCCAAAACTTGCTCCGCACGGCAACAAACGTGGGATTTGTGCACTTTTCATGAAAATGCCACTATTTTCGCTTGGTGATGATTTGAAGCCATTACGACGATTTCGAGATCATATGAGCTCAAAAGTGAGATTTTGCCAATATATCCTCAGCACGGCCCCAAACGTGCGTTTTGTGCACTTTTCATAGAAATAGCACTGTTTTTACTTTTTGGCGATGATTTGAGGTTAATACGACGATTTTGAGATCTGGTGTGCCCAAAAGTGAGATGTTGCCAAAACTTGCTCCGCACGGACCCAAACGGGCGTTTCGCGCGCTTTTCTTATAGCAATCGCACTGTTTTTACTTCTTGGCGATGATTTGAGGCCAATACGACGATTTTTAGATCTGGTGTGCTCAAAAGTGAGATTTAGCCAAAACTTGCTCCGCACGGCACCAAACGTTGGATTTGTGCACTTTTCATGGAAATGCCAGTGTTTTTTCTTGGCGATGATTCGAGGCCAGATCTGAGGAGCTCAAAAGTGAGATTTTGCCTAAACATGCTTCTCACGGCCTCAAACGTGCGTTTTGTGCACTTTTCATAGAAATGGCACTGTTTTCACTTTTTGGCGATGATTTGAGGCCAATACGACGATTTCAGACCTGGTGTGCTCTAAAGTTAGATTTCGCCAAAACATACTCCCAACGACCCAAACGTACGTTTTGCGCACTTTTGTTAGAAATGCCACTGTTTTCGCTTTTTGTCAATGATTTGAGGCCAGTACAACGATTTTGAGATCTGGTGTGCGGAAAAGTGAGATTCTGCCAAAATTTGCTCCACACGCAGTTTTCATGGAAATCGCAATGCTTCCCCGATTTGGAGTAGATTTGAGAGCAGTACGACGATTTTCAGATCTGGTGTTCGAAAAAGTGAGATTTTAAAATATACAACTTCGTTGGATAAAAAGATCCTATAGTTGAAAACAAAAGTAGTAGTTTGAAGATAAAGCGCAGGATTGTAAGGATTGAAGTGGATTACAGTTTAGCTGGAAATTAAAGTTGCCTTTGTTTGCTGGAGAGGCAGTGTCAATCGTGACATTTATCTGAAACCAAAATGCATGCGTTATAACGGCTCTGTCTATTTTGAGCTGCTTTACTTCGTTCCATTTGCTTAGTTAATATTTGTAAGATGAACAAATATATTGTTTGTTTGTCATAACATATGAGACATTTGTTGCCTCCTAGGAGAAAAATTACGCAGCCTGTTCGTCAATATTTCGGGCATTTTCGGTTTTAGCCGTGGCACTTCGTGAATACCCTTCGTCAATGCATAGTGATGACACTGTCCCGCCGAAATGGCAAAATGTCGCTTAGCTTATTTCCACGTTATGTCGCAAAACGGCACAAAATATACAACTTGGTTGGATAAACATATCCTATAGTACAAAATAAAAGTAAAAGTTTGGAGAAAAAGTAGAGGATTGTAAGGAGTGAAGAGGATTAAGACTTAGGTTGATATAAAAGTCTTTGTTTCCTGAAGTGGCAGTGTCAATCGTGACATTTATCTGAAACCAGAATGCGTACGTTATAACGGCTCAGTCTATTTGGAGCTGCTTTACTTCGTTCCATTTGCTTAGTCAATGTTTGTAAGATAGAAAGCTAAAAGGTTTGCTTGTCATAACTTATGAGTCATTTGTTGGCTCCTAGGAGTAAAATTACGGAGCATCCTCGGCCATTTTTCGGGAATTTTCGGTTTTAGCCTCGCACTTCGTGAATACACTTCGTAAATTTATATTGATGTCAATGTCCCGCCGAAATGGCAAAATGTCGCTAAGCTTATTTCCACTTTATATCGCCAAATGGCACAAAATATACAACTTAGTTGGATAAAAAGATCCTATAGTACAAAATAAAAGTAGTAGTTTGGAGATAAAAAGCAGGATTGCAAGGATTCAAGAGGATTACAGTTTAGCTTGAAATGAAAGTTGCCTTTGTTTGCAGGAGAGGCAGTGTCAATCGTGACATTTATCTGAAACCAGAATGCGTACGTTACAACGGCTCAGTCTATTTGGAGCTGCTTTACTTCGTTCCATTTGCTTAGTCAATGTTTGTAAGATAGAAAGCTAAAAGGTTTGCTTGTCATAACTCATGAGTCATTTCTTGGCTCCTAGGAGTAAAATTACTTAGCATCTTCGGCCATTTGACGGGAATGTTCGGTTCTAGCCTCGCACTTCGTGAATACTTTTCGTAAATGCATAGTAATGACACTGTCCCGCCGCAATTTCAAAATGTCGCTAAACTTAATTCCACGTTATATCGCAAAATGGCACAAAATATACAACTTTGTTGGATAAAAAGATCCTATAGTACAAAACAAAAGTTGTAGATTAGAGATAAAGCGCAGGATTGCAAGGATTGAAGTGGATTACAGTTTAGCTTGATATCAAAGTTGCCCTTGTTTGCAGGAGAGGCATTTTCAATCCTGACATTTATCTTAAATCAAAATGCGTGCGTTTAAACGGCTCAGTCTATTTTGGGCCGCTTTACTTTGTTGCATTTGCTTAGCTGATGTTTGTAAGATGGAAAAATCAATTGTTTGTTTGTTATAACTTATGAGAAATTTGTTCGCTCCTAGGAGAAAAATTACGCAGCCTCTTCGTAAATATTTCGGGTATTTTCGGTTTTAGCCGTCGCACTTCGTGAATAGTCTTCGTAAATGCATACTGATGAGATTGTCCCACCGAAATGGCAAAATGTCGCTAAGCTTATTTCAACGCTATATCGCCAAATGGCACAAAATATACAACTTAGTTGGATTAAAAGATCCTATGGTACAAAATAAAAGTAGTAGTTTGGAGACAAAGCGCAGGATTGCAAGGATTCAAGAGGATTACAGTTTAGCTTGAAATGAAAGTTGAATTTGTTTGCTGTGGAGGCAGTGTCAATCGTCGCACTTATCTGAAAGCAAAATGCGTTTCTTATAACGGCTCTGTCTATTTTAAGCTGCTTTACTTCGTTGCATTTGCTAAGTTAATGTTTGTAAGAAGGAAAAAATAAATTGTTTGTTTGTCATAACTTATGAGTCATTTGTTGGCTCCTAAGAGAAAAATTACGGAGCCTCTTCGTCAATATTTCTGGTATTTTCGGTTTTAGCCGTCGCACTTCGTGAATACTCTTCTTAAATGCATACTAATGACACTGTTCCGCCTAAGTGGCAAAATGTCGCTTAACTTATTTCCACGTTTTATCGCCAAATGGCACAAAATATACAACTTAGTTGGATAAAAAGATCCTATAGTACAAAATAAAAGTAGAAGTTTGGAGACAAAGCGCAGGATTGCAAGGATTGAAGTGGATTACAGTTTAGCTGGAAATCAAAGTTGCCTTTGTTTGTTATAACTTATGAGAAATTTGTTCGCTCCTAGGAGAAAAATTACGGAGCCTCTTCGTAAATATTTCGGGTATTTTCGGTTTTAGCCGTCGCACTTCGTGAATAGTCTTCGAAAATGCAGACTGATTAGATTGTCCATCCGAAATGGGAAAATGTCGCTAAGCTTATTTCCACGTTATATCGCCAAATGGCACAAAATATACAACTTAGTTGGATAAAAAGATCCTATAGTACAAAATAAAAGTAGAAGTTTGGAGACAAAGCGCAGGATTGCAAGGATTGAAGTGGATTACAGTTTAGCTGGAAATCAAAGTTGCCTTTGTTTGCTGCAGAGGCAGTGTGAATCGGGACATTTATCCGAAATCAGAATGCGTACGTTATAACGGCTCAGTCTATTTTGAGCTGCTTTACTTCGTTCCATTTGCTTAGTCAATGTTAGTAAGATAGAAAGCTAAAAGGTTTGCTTGTCATAACTTATGGATCATTTATTGGCTCCTTGGCGAAAAATAACGGAGCCTCTTCGGCCATTTTTCGTTTATTGTCGGTTTTAACCTCGCACTTCGTGAATGCTCTTCGTAAATTCATATTGTTGACAATGTCCCGCCGAAATTGCAAAATGTCGCTTAGCTTATTTGCACTTCATATAGCCAAATTGCACAAAATATACAACTTAGTTCGATAAAAAGATCCTATAGTACAAAATAAAAGTAGTAGTTTGGAGATAAAGCGCAGGATTGCAAGGATTCAAGAGGATTACAGTTTAGCTTGAAATGAAAGTTGCCTTTGTTTGCAGGAGAGGCAGTGTCTATCGTGACATAATAATTACGAGACATATGCAAAAAAAAAAGAAAAATAATATATCAATTGAAAAAAAGTACAATATAGCTTAAAAGAATATATGTTAACTCATTGACGTCAGTCCCGGCCAAAATTGGTCTTAGAAGACCAATAAGACTCAACTGCTTTATAAAATTGCAGCTTTCTCAATCGCGCGAACATTTTCAGTTGTGAGCATTGACTAGAAAGTCCTTCAAATTGAGACACCCAATAAACATAAAAAAGTCAGCGATTTTCGCAGAATATCAGCGTTTGAATTTGGAGAAGAATAAAAATGACCGTTTTTAACGTCATAGAAGAAGAACAAAAATTACCTTTTTGCCTCCAGTTTTTTCTCAATCATCGTTGCAAACCCAAACGTTAACATTCACAGCAAGAGTCAGGCCTAGTCCTACCTTAGAAATGATTTTTTATGCTCTTATTCGTTGCCCGGGCCAAGCTACAGCCTCTCGTTCTAGTGCATCCTTGCCTTTCCTCGATTTTCAACATCACGACCGTACTGCATGCTGGGAAATAGCAATAATTTTTGACAGGGTTCGTTCCTTTCCCCACATATTTATACTAAGTCCACAGCCACTCCGATCTACCACCGAAATTTAGCGCTTGTTGTGTTCTTCAGTGGTCGCAAATCCCAAAATATGCCGTGGTAGGTCATGAAATTCATCAGTAGTGGAGTCCCAAGGCTACTTCGTTTCGGAGCGGCCATTTTTTTTAGTTCTACGAACAACAAGCCAAATTCGCAAACGAAGTACATCACCTTACTCGCTTCTTTAAGAAAGAGGACTCTTAGCTACTTCCACTCTTAATGTGATGCTCATCAGGCAGCTACTAAAGATAAATAAAATGGCTGTAAACTTACCAAAAATCGCATGCAAACCATATTTGAGCCGCTATTATAGCTCAACGAAGCAAAAACACTACGTCATAATGACGTTTCTAGAAAACTCGAGCCTTCAGTTGTTTAGAACAGCAATACTTTCTATGGCAACCCCAAATATGGAGTCACGAAATCCTATGGATCGGTTATATGCAGAAAATCACTCAAAAACGTAAAAAGTCACTGACGACAATGACTTAAGGGAGTTGCACTAGCATTCACTTAGCCCATGTTTTTTTTAATTGCTCTAATCGGTTAGATTTAAAAGCTATGGTGCGTACAATATCAATTTTGTTATCAAGGCGCAAAAGAAAACTGTCGAAGTCTAGGATGCCGCCGCGTACGCTTGTTGCAGAAACATGATATTTGGTGACAATCAAACAGCAGTTAAGAACTTTCCAATTGTTTGACTCTGTGCCAACCGTATAAAATAGTATTTTCAGATAAAGTCAGTTTTTCATTAAATTTTTTTCGCCACCAGTTAGAAAAGAAAGTCCAAAACGACGAGGATACACTGCAAGTAATTAACATGTGTCTTAGAGATTGATTTTCAAGGTTACATAAAGGACCGACTTGCCAGACTTAGAAATCGCACTGTTTTGCCGATTTGGCGATGATTTGAGGCCGGTACGCCGATTTCGAGATCTGGTGTGCTCCAAAGTGAGATTTTGCCAAAACTTGCTCCGCACGGCCCCAAACGTGCGTTTTGTGCACTTTTCGTAGAAATCGCACAATATCTGTATCCATTTAGAATTTAGGTTTCAAAATATGGTGCCATCCAAGAATAAGGACCGCCATTTTAGAATTTTTCTCAAAGAAAACAATTATTAAAAATGGACAATTTATCCAAATCATCTGAAACTTGGTACAGAACATCCTAATAATCTGTAAATGTAGCACATCAAAGCACAAGTCCATATCTTTCTCCATTCAGCATTTAGGTCTCAAAAAATATGTTTTTTCCTGGCCATTTTCAATAATGTCATAATGACGTCACAATGAGACATCGACACTGTCAATCTACTTATCTTATGACTTTGTACTATCTGCTAAATTTGAAGTCTAAAGCGGTAATACTTTAGGAGTTATGATGGGGTACGTTTTAAGACATATCAGTGTCCGTACATGAAGCTGGTCATCACAGCAGGGACAAGCCATGGAGCGGTGAGTACACGCTCTTTTGTGCTCCGCAATTGTAGTCTATTTAGACCTTTTTAAGACTATGCACGACCAAACCAACTACCAGAACTATCACATAAGGTCCTAGTGCTACTCTAGGAAACTATTTTCCCAACCGAAAGTGTTTGCTTTTGCGTAGTCAGCAGTTTATCTTTAGATATTTAACCCTCTCCTCAAGAAATCACTTTATGGCTTCTAGAGACAAAGGACGAGGGTTTATCTGTACTTTTATGATAGATGTAGTTGATACACCAGGAAAGGAACACTTTGTTTTGCGTCAATTCATCTTTGTGCTTAGGAGTAATTAATAACTGAATAATTAATTAGCTACAAATTTCAGCCGTTAATAACATCGTCAGATCTTGTGTTTATGGCTGTGTTTATATCAATCGAGTTAGATCCCAAAGTGATCTAACCGTGTTGCTGAATTCAAGGAAAGAGCTTCTAAAACGTGCGAGTTATTAACAGTTGAATTTTGTCCAATATGGCGGACCCAAAAGTGCGTCAAACATGCAAACGAGGCCATACTTTGAACGTTAATATCTCTGACGGGATTTTATAACACTTCCTCAAATTCGCAGGATATATACAAAGTCTTTAATACTATTTGCCAAAACACTCGACGTTATTATCGGCTCAACGGTTTGTTTCTAGCCTTGTTTACAAGTTTTTCAAACATGGACACGAGGCTACAATTTGATCGTTAATATCTCTGAGGGGATTACATCAAACAAATTCAAATTTGCAGGATATATAGCATGACTTTAATACTATCTGCGAATACACTCGGTTTCAATATCGGCTCAAGCTTATTCTTCTAGTTCAAAACCTCGAACACATGCGAAAACCCCTCAACAGAAGCTAATACAATACAATACAATACCATACCATACAATACAATACCATACCATACCATACCATACCATACCATACCATACAATACAATACAATACAATACAATATAATATCATGCTTATAATGGTGACCAAGCAGCGAAGGATGTCTTGAAGGCAAAAAGACAAAGAGTACCGTACAACAAGGACAAAGACATTAACTGGAACACGTTTCCCTCCGATTATCGCCACTGTGCAGTTCTTTACCAAGCAGCGGATGCTTTGGGCCTTGAAATGCTACAAAGGTGCGCCTAATGGGCCTTGGGGTGCATGTCCTGGATCTCTCAGCAACGAGAGATTGATGACCTAGCCTCGAAGGTGCTACAAAGGTGCGCCGAACGGGCCTTGGGGTGCATGTCAATGATCTCTCAGCAATGAGAGATTGATGACCAAGCCTCAAGAGCCCTTGACACTGAGACATTATATGGAATGTACAAGTTAAGGCTAGACTGTGCGCCAGAAACGTTTCACTTAAACGAAGATCAAACAGGTGGCGATGCAGATAAGGACATTGAGAGGGACGAGAGTAGTTAGAGGCGATCAACCTTTCCGCGGACCAATCAGGAGCCAGGATTTAGCACACGTGACTTCGGCTAGCCAATCAGAGACGACCACCGAAAATCTGTACACGTGCAATGACATCATGGGTTTTTCATGAAAACGGAAGTGACCATGGGTAGCGCTTGCCTGAGGGTGGGTGACCGCTGACCGGAAGTGACCTCGTTTGGATCGCGGGCTCAGGAAAAGACCGCTGACCGGAAATAATTTTTTTGGATCGCGGGCTCAGGAAAAGACCGCTGACCGGAAATAACCTTTTTTGGATCGCGGGCTCAGGCATCGGGGTGGGTCCCAGATCCCGCTCGGGATCCCTCGGGATGGGTTCGGGAATCGCTCGGGTGTCGCTCGGGATGGATCGGGAATCGTTCGGGGCTCGCTCGGGGATGAGTGACTGGACGCATTGGTTCCGCTCGCGGGGTGGGTCCCAGATCCCGCTCGTTCAGAGAGACAGAAAAAAAACCCAGAAATTAACACAAAAAAATGACTTTTTAATAGTCACACAACGAAAACAAAACAAAACCTAGTTTTACAAGCGGGGACATGGGTTCATCCCCGACTGGGAGAACGCCCCTTTGTTAGTAGTCACATAACGAAAACAACAACAAAAACTAGTTAACAAGCGGGGACATGGGTTCCATCCCCGACTGGGAGAACGCCCCTTTGATAGTTCGTCGGCTCAAAAGTCACATTACCCCTGGGTTCGTGTCCGGGTTTTTTTAATCGACGAGATCGTCGTCGGGTCGAAGCCAACTGAAGCCGTAAGGGAGAGTCTTGAAAGTGAATTCGTCGCCGATGACGCGTTTGTCGTAGACCACCCCCCATCGTTTGTCCCTGTGGTCAACGTCTTGGCACGCTTGTCTCTCTGGATGAAATGCGGGTTGGGTACGTTGACTGTGCGGGGTTTGGGGAGAGGCGATCTTAGTTCGAGGAGCACGGTGTCTTTCATGGCTTGAAAATGTAGGCGTTGTTGCCCGCGCATGTTCAAGGTGAATCCGCGAATTTTCTCCTCCGTCTTTCCCAAGCGCGTCTTGTAAGCATAGTTTTTCGGGCCGCAGGACAAGAATTCCATGATGACGTCACGATTACCTTTCTTGTCGTCCAATTCGTCCGTCATCTCGCCGAGGAAATTGCCCAGGGGGATCTCGGGTTCGCCGGGTTTCCATTTGTAGACCACGGAATCCGTGTCGAAATACAGGGCATTGTCTCCTACGCGATCCAGGTGATGGTAGAGACGTAGCCGGGCCCAGCAGGTGGTGAATGCGGCCACGAAGACGTTGGTGGTTTGACCGCCGGGGACGTCGTCGTCGACTTTGTCGTAGGCGATCTCGAGGCACTCGTCGTTCATGATGCGGAGATCGTGGATGACGATCGTCTCGTCTTTCATGAATTCGTACAGGGTGGCAGGCACGGTGATTTGCTGGATTTTCCGCTTGTTTTCTCGCTCGCCGAATTTTCCCCAGAAGGAATTGAGGGCCAGCTTGCTGGTGGCCTTTTTCCCCTTGTTGGATTGCATGTTGTTCGCGTCGAGGTGGATCCCTTCTCGCGCTGCATATTGGGCCCGGAAGAGCGTTTGCTGCTCGGGTGTTTTGAGACTGCCGTCGGCGTTCGGCGGCCACCCGGAGGCTTCCGTTTTTCCTTTCAGCCACACGTTGACGTAATCCTCGAACAATCCGGTACGTCGCTGCGCGGGGGGAAAGTGGTACACTTCGTGAATTTGGAGAATGCGGTACCCCTTTTCCACGGCTTTGACGAGCTCGGGGGTGCACCACGTCCCTCGGATGCTGCGTTGACTCGCCGTGTGTTCGCACACCCAAGTTCGCTCGGTCATCCGTTTGGGGATCTCTTCTTCCACGCAGGCTCGACACGGGAAACGTGATTTTGCCATGGCAACGGTACGGCAGCACGGGATGAAACAACCCCTCGGGCGGTAACACGGTGCAGTCGGCGATGCCAAAGTAACGGTGAATGTCTTGCACCGGTTGGGTGACGATGACGGGGTGCCCGATGGGGTACTCGTCGTACTTGTTGACGGTGGGGTACAGTGACGTCACATCCACGTACCGAATTTCTTCCCCTTGCGTTTCGTCGATCTCGTCCCATAGTCGCACGGCATTGGTGCGGCCAGCGAAGAAGGCGTCGCGGGGGTTCAGCGAAGGGACGGTGAACGGGTGCGACTCGAGAAAGGCGGCGACGTCGGCTCGTTCACACAATCTCGTCCAACCGCATTCCCAGAGGACCACCACGCGGTAGCCGCCGGCTTCCAATTGCCGCTGTTTTTGCATCGTGGCTTCGTACATTTCCCGTTTGGTGCGATCGGGGTGGAGACGGGTGGTGTTGTTCATGCTCCCCTTGAAACAGACGGGGCATCCGTGCCACAAGCACCCGTGAAATTCGTACACGGTGCGGGTCGTCTCGTTGAACCCGTCCACTTGATAGCGACGACCCCCGACTTGGAGAGTGCGTTCCCCTCCGTTGAACGCGTGCGCAATGACACCTTCGGTTTGTCGGGAATTCTGCCACTCCAACCATTGGTAGGCTTTCAGGGATTGGTGCCCTCTTTTTCCATTCCATCCGCAGGGGGGTTCCAAGGCCAGGGTGCGGGGACGTAAATGTTTCTTGCGGTAATACCGCATGCAGGCCGAGGCGATGGTCACGCATTTCTCCATGGGATTGAAATCGGCTTTGGCGGCAAATTCCCGTTGAAAGATTTCGCAGCCGGCTTTGAGCACTTGCACATCCGATCGACAGTAGGCCACCATTTCCTCGTGCAAATTGAACTCGAGATGTTGCACGGTTTTGTACCACTTGTCAAAGTCCTTTCGCACGCCCGGTTTCATGCCCTCGGGGTCGTAATGGCGCGCCTCGGGCCAAGGCCCCACGTACTCTTGATGGGCCTCGGTGTTGAAGAAATGCGGGAAGAAACCTTTCTTGCTTTCCGTCAGATTGAACGTGGCGGCAAAGGCGGAGAGGGCAAAGGGGAGGAAACACAGACTGTCCTTGAACGTCAACCGTCCGGCTTTCAGGCTCAAGATTTTCGATCCCACGCAAATTTGATCTTTGACCTCGATGCGATTGTCGTAGAGGTACTGGAGGACGAATATCCCGTCGTAACCTTTGAAATTGTGAAAGATCACAATGACTTCCCGCGGTTCGTCCAGCACCTCCGTTTTGGAAAGCAGCCAATCGTAAAATTGCCCGGTGCAATCGCGACCGTAAAACGCCAGGGCAGGCACGGTGTCGAGGTGATCCTCCCCTTTGGCGCAGATGAGGATAGGCACGTGCAATTGGTCGTCCTGCGTGCATTCGTAATCCGCATACACGAAATAGGGCGGTAATCGGGGCCGATTCTCCTCCTCCTCGTCTTCGTCTTCCTCCGACTCGGGCTCGTTGGCGGCCAAGAAGCGGACGGCGTGGGCGGCGTGACGCGGGGCAGGTCTGGCGCGTTTGGCGGGAGGCGGTCCCGCTGCTGCTGCTTCCACCTCCTCCGGGTCTGGATCGTGCACCGGGTCAATGTAGCAACGGTGGGTGCTGACGTCCGCATAATCCTTGCAGGTCTTGCAAAAATATTCCTCGCACTTGTGGGGACGTTCACGTTTGCGTCGATTTTTCCACCAGTCGAGGAATTTACAGCAATTCTCGCACGTTTGGAGATTGGCGCAGACGGAGTGATCCGGGGTGTCGGCCCCTTGTCCGTTGGGAGAAAACACCCGGTGATTCTCGTAGCAACGGTCTCCGTAGAAACAGCGTCGGCAGTCCGGGCAGGGACGTTGCGTCGGTCGTGGGGGTTTGCTATCGCCCGGGAGGAGTGCAAGGTAATCGCGGCAGTCTTTCTGTTTGCAGGCCATGCAACGTCGTTTCACGCAGGGGTGACGAGAAAAATCCTCGTGATCGTACCCCTTCTCGCACAAGTGGCAATAGTAACCGCGTCCGAGAATGGCGGGAATGGATTTCAACCCGTAATAATGATCCTCGTGTTTCAAGAGAAACAGGTAACGTTGGTCGGCGCGTTTCTCGCCTTGTCCAAAGATCACTTGGTACCCCACATCGGCGCTGAGGACTTTGATGTGATAGTCCGGCAACACGATTTGGAATTGATGGAGGGCCCCCAACCCGCAAGGCCCTTCGGGAACGCGAGCCAACGCGTGCAAGGCTTTGGCCAATCGGGTTTGACCTTTTCCTCCTCCTCTCAAGGTATTGAAGCCAAGCTCGGGTGTCCGTCGACGCGGGGGTTCTTCGTCGACCCACGCTTGCATGGTGACGAGGGCCCGAGCGCAGCACAACTTGTCCCGATTTTTGATTTTGACGACACACTGTTTCTTTTCGAGAAAGGTCAGGATGGGTACGTTGCCCGGGATGGCTTCCTTTCGACGTCCGCTACCCCGTCCGGGATCCTTCACGGTGGTGATTTGCACTTTCAAGCGATCGTCCGCTTTGAATTGTTCGTTCGAGTTCAATTTCTCCGCCATTTTTTGCAAGAGGAGGGTGACCCGTTGACTCTGTTCGCGCCATTCCCGCACCGGCACGTGAAACGATTGAAAGGCGTGCAGAAAGCTGGGATGTTGCATGGTAAACAACACGTGATCGTCGTCGGTTAACTGTTCCTCCTCCAATTCGCGATCAATGGCTCGACGCAACGCCTGTTCGAGTTCGTAACCGACATCGTATTGTGGGGGTTGTAAGAGTTCCGTACGAGCGTGGAGGGTGGCATCGAACACGCGACGTCGTACTCCAAACTTTTGCACGCGTCGATCCGTGCCCGGGGTGAGTCGAAACTCGAAGAGGTGGCCCCGGTTGCTCTCTTCCGCGTCTTCCATGGCCTCCAACAAGATGTCGTCGTCCAATTCTTCCTCTTCGCGGTCGGCCATTTTGAAGGGATTAACACTCGATGAAGAGAACTAGGAAAAACAACTTGTCCCGATCGGCACGGTTGAACAGCGTTCTACAGCAACGACACAAATGGAGTTGCCGCGAGTTAAACCGTTGGCGTTTGGCTTCCTTGACGTCACGCACGAATAGGGTGATGGTTTCCCCTCGATAGGTCTGCAATAGGGTCAATGGATCTCTTCCCTCGATGCGAGAGACGCGACAGTGAAAGCACTCCATGCGAAAAAGGTCGTCGTCGGGCGGTACCCGCCCTCTTATTATACTCTCGAGAAAAAAAGGACAATGCATGCTGGGCAAGGAACGGGGTACCCATGGGGGGTATGGGTCTTGATTTTTCACTCGCCCCAGATCCCGGCCGGGAGGTGCGCGGGGATCTATATAAAGGCCGAGGGCTTGGCTTCAAACTCACACCAAAAATCCAAACGTCAAGATGAATGCTGTCGATGAGCATGTGACCATTTTTTCGATCGAGATGAATGAAGAAGAGAGGAGAAGAAATGAGTGGGAGAAGAAGAAGAAGGAAGAGAAGGAGGAGGACCGAAAGTGCATCATATGCCTGGAGGAGAAGAAGCTCAGTGTGCGAGAGTTTAGAAAGAGAGACGGGACGCTGGCCAGACAGTTTTACCGCGCGCGGGCCAACAAATTGTTTTGCTGCAGTGGCTGGTGCCACGACAGTTGCCTGTTGAAGTGGGTAGAGGAGAACGGGAGGCTGATGCTTTTATTCAAGTGCCCCCATTGCAGATCACTGGGGTGTGATTTCGAGGAAATGGCTGCCTTCCGTGACGGTGAACTGTGAAAAAAAAAAAAGAAAGACACTGAAAGAAACATTTATTTTCAAGAAAAAAACATTTATTTCATTTCAAAGAACATTTTAATTTTATTTTACAAGAAACAATTTTAAAGCGTGTAGCAATCAAAAATAAACAAAGTTGTGGTTCAAACTGTCATTTGCAGTGTTCTCATTGTCTCACGGGGTGGGCGTCAAACAATAATACTCAAAGTGTCAATGCAGTGATTGTAGACAGCCCACGGTGCGCTCGAATAATCCGGCGAGGGCCTCTTTCCATCGGGGGTAATTGTCCACATAGCGGGAACCCACAATGGCACTCTGGGTGTGTAAGAGGGGAAAATTGCCGTTTCCCATCGCGTGAAACGTGCCGGTGCCATAGTTGTACTTGTACCATCGCGATTTCTCCAGGTCGTAGGCAAAGATCTGCCGATGCAATTGTTTGGCATATTCCACGGTCCACCCCGTCCCTCCTTTCATCTGTTTATGGTTGAAGGTAAAGAACCCAAACGCGTAGACGCTGCCGGCCCGTGCCGCAATGTGAAAGTTGCGTTTCAAGTATTCGGCCGTGATGGCGTTGGAAACCCCTTTTCCCAATCGATTCTGGGCCGTGATAAAGTAACTGTCGGCTCGGTTCAATTCTTCTTCCGTCAAGGGGGTGATGGTTTGACGGCGAGGGTGATGGGGGCCAATCACCACGTCCAACTGGGTCCCGAAATGGAGGGCTTGACGTTCCGCCTCGGCGTCCACGCCTGGCGCTCCACCCGTGATGATGGTGTAGTCGTTCAAAACGGGAATGTCCATGGCCATCGCTATGATGAGGAGCGCTCGTGAAAGAAATCAACGCAAAAATGAGTCCGAGCCGGGGCAAGCGGGGTCTTTTTATTTAGACCGTCGTCGACCTTGTCCACACGGGACGGTTGGCGGACCAATGGTATCTGTACGTGGACTGATACGTCATCCCGCATTGTCGTCGCATCCAATCCACGAAATGATGGCATTCGACTTGCGGGCAATGATGACGTAGGGGGTCGGCGTGAAAACCGCAACCTTCCACGCGATCCAAGCGTTTCATTTTACGAAACGGGGGACACCCGTAAGTTTCGAGATCGAGGTGGGGGATGCCGAGTCGATCCAAGAGATCTTGTTCCACGTGCCCCCCTTTGAAGGCCACCGTATCTCGCTCGTCGGTGCGGAATCGTTCGTACAGAGCTCGGATTTGCACGTCCAAGAGCCGGTGGGGGTAAGGCGCGGCGGCGGGGGGTGGTTGAAAGTGGAGTCCGTGAATGTTGCGCATGACCCAACGGGCGGTGATCTTTTCCTTGTCCAACAACTGAGCGTACTCGATGGGGAGATGGTAATGGACGACGCCCGAATGCTGTCGCGTCCAATCGCAGTACCCCATTTCGCGGCACAGAAAACATCCCTGGATTTGGAACCCTTCCAGGTCGATGCAAACGCATACCTTTTCCATGTTGCTTGTTTTGTTCGTTTGAATACGTGCGAGGGAAGGGGGTGTGTGGTTTTTTATAGAGACTGGCAGGTGGGGTGGTGGTGGTGGGTTTATGTTTAGCCAATCGAACGAGGCCACGTCACGAGGACGCCGGCCAATCGGATACGACCACGTCACGCTACAGGGGGTCGTGGACTTGGCATTTAAGGCGTGACGCATTCTCTCTCGCCCTCTTTTTCGTTCCAGTTACTGTTGTCGAGAAGAAAAAAGATGAGTATGAGTCGAGTACCCACGCAACCGACTCCTGTCGCTGCACCTAAAAAACGCAAAAACCCCACCGACTCCAATGCAAACCCAAAGAGGAAGAAAGTGAACAAGGAGAAACGTTTGAGCAAGAAAGAAATGGCGGCCTTGAATCTTCCCGTGGAGGTCTTGCCACCACCGTTTCCCTCTGAAAACCAAGAAGACGATACTGTCACCATAACGGTACCACAAGAGCTCGAGTCAGCCATGGAAGCCATCTTTGGGATTCAACCTACGAATGGTGACACTTCCACCGGAAAATGGTCCTCAAGAGTATCGCCAAAATAAAGGCACTGGAGGATAGACTGAATGGGGGCCCCGAAAAGCAACCTCTCCATGACCTCCCTGTTTCCGATTCGCCTCCTTTGTTGACCGAGGAAGAAGAGAACGAGGCGGATGCGTTTCTGGCGAGCCTTTGCAAAGACCCGGTTCTTTCCACCCGATTGGACGCGGCCACGCAGACGGACCCTCCACCTCATTCCCCCGTCGTCGTCACCGACTTGTCGTGCCCCATTCACGAGTGGGAACCCTTGTGCCCGGGCAGTTGCGGGGACTTTTCTTACGAACGTTGCGGTCACGAGGGATGTCTGGTGTTCATTCCCACCCGTCACTTGGACACGATGTTGAAAGAATTGAAAGACCATCTTCACCCCGCCCTGAAAGCCCAGTGGTCTTCCTTGCGTTGCGACTGCGGGTTGAGACCTCGGATGAAACTGAGTTTCTCCCCCAACAATTACCAAAAGGTGTTCCTGACCTGCGGCGTCAACCAGAAAGGCGTAGAACAGTTTGGCAAAGAACGCTGTGGGTATTTCCAGTGGATCCATTGGCAACCCCGCGTCAGGAAAGAGGAGTACGACCCCGTGCCGTGGACCCCTTGGGAACCACCCCTGGTCGACAAAGAAAGCAAGCCAGAAAGAGAACCAGAAAGAGAGCCAGAGATTCCCCGGTGGAACAAGTTTTGGCGAGGAGGCTTCGTGGTGGCGGGAACGAAGAACACCATCGCCTATCCCGAAGAATTCAGAAATTTGAGTTCTCGCCCTTACCTGAAGGAGGCGTACGAGATGATGAAACAGTTTCCCCCCAAAATGAAAAAGATCATTTACGTGCAGGCCTTGTGGCGGTACCTGAAAGAGGAAGACTCTTCGTGGGAGATGTTGAAGGACGTGCAGTGGTTAAAAGACAAGTACGTGCCCGACGAGCCGACCCCCACTTTTGACTATTGGATGCGTCGAGCTGCCGAGAACTTGGCCAGAGACGCGGAAGAACCACCCCGTGGCAAGTACAACTACGTGTCAGACGGGATTGGATCGTTTTGAACATTGCTTTTCTTCATGTAAAAATATTATCTTGTTTGGTTGATTAAAAAAACATGTTGTTGTCAAGAACATTCACGGTGTGGTTGTTGTTGTTAACGATAAAAGTCCCCTTCCCTCCCCCTTTTGTTACGAGTGCCTCGGAGCCCCTTACCGGCTAACGACATGGCCCCGCGTGCCAAATCCCAAACAAAGCGAGCCTCGGTCAGTTGGGGTGAGGTTTACGAATCCCCCGAGAAAAAAGGTAGTTTGGGGGGCGTGCAACGATTTGCCCAGCAGACGGGATTGCCTCTGGCGCGGGCCAAACGCGTCTTGGAAGGGCTCTTGAGTTATACCCTGCACAAACCGCGTCGGAAACGGTTTCCCACCACCCCCGTGATCGTGTTTGCCCGCGACGAACAATGGGTGGCCGATTTGGTGGACATGTCGGCCTTGAAGAAATGGAATAAGGGGTACCGCTACATTTTGACCGTCATCGACGTCTTGTCCAAGTACGCCTGGGCGGTGCCTTTGAAGAACAAGACCGGCAAAGCCGTGACGAGAGCCTTTGCCTCGATTCTGCGAGGCAGCAAAGGACGACAACCCTTGCGGCTGCAAACGGACGACGGGACAGAGTTTTACAACCGGCCCTTCCAAACGTTTCTGAAAGAGCGAGGGATTGCGCTCTTTTCCACGCGCGGGGATACCAAAGCCGCCGTGGTGGAACGCTGGAATCGCACGTTGAAGGAACGCATGTACCGCATGTTTACCGCCCTGAATACGCTCCGGTACGAGGATCGGTTGCCGCTGTTGGTCCGAGGGTACAACGCCACCCCGCATCGAAGTATTGGCCTGCCCCCGAACCAAGTGACCCGCGCCAACGAACGCACCGTGTGGGATCGCTTGTACGAGAAACGGCTTCGACGATGGAAACGCCCGACATTGAAGGTGGGAGATCGCGTCCGACTCAACAAGAAACATCGTCCTTTCCAAAAGGAGTATTTGCCCGGATGGACGGAAGAAGTGTTCATCGTGCAACGCGCCCGAGGAGGCCCCGTGCCCACCTACAAGATCCAAGAATGGGACGGGACGCCCGTGGAAGGGACTTTTTACAAAGAAGACGTGCAAAAAGTCGAGGTGCCGGACGATGCCGTGTTTCGGGTGGAAAAAGTGCTTCGACGACGAGGACGGAACGTGTTGGTGCGTTGGAAGGGGTGGCCCAGCAAATACGATAGTTGGATCCCCAAACGCCATATGACCTCGCTATAAAGAGGGGGATCGCACACCCAGACTGGCCACGAAGTCGTCGTCGTCGACGTCATGAATCGCGTGGTGCTCCTGAGCGATGTCTCCCCGGAATTTCCCAACAACACCCCGGATGCGTTCAAGGTACGATTGGCGGAACCGCTGGCGTTGGAAGGGAATTGGGAAGTGGGGTTGCTGTCCCTCTCCACCCCCGATAGCGGACGGACGTTGACGCACGTCGCGGGGCTCGAGAGGGCTCTCTTGTTTGTGCTGTCTTACACCCTGGTGAATACCCTCGATCAACCGACCGTCAAACACTACATGATCAGCGGCACGCAATTGCAAGAAGACCAATTCATCAAGAATGGGGTGGACATGATGGCCTCCATGATTCGACTCTTCGAGCGGGAAGCCTTTGCCCAAACGCAAGCGCTGGGACGTCGCTTGGAAAAGGCCCGTCGACCCACCTTTCGTTGGGAAGGCCCGTCCTTGGTCGTGGAACACAAACTGTTGGAGAAGATTCAACCCGATCCTTCCATGACCGACCCTGCCGTGCGGTTGATGGTGAATAAAAAGTTGGCGGTGGGCATGGGGTGGTTGAACGCCGAAGGGGCGGCACTAGGGGAAAATCTTCACTACACCCTCCCGTTTCAAGAATCCGACCAGACCTTTTATTTTATCAAGGACACGGAACTGGGTGCCAAAGAGTCCGACGACGAAACGGAGAAGAGAAAGCTCTGGAAGACGGACGAGGGGTACCTGTATCTCTCGCTGACCGTGAATTGGCACTTTGTGAATCTCAACAATGCCTTTGGCGAGTACGTGGGGAGTACGGGACGACGCTTCTTCGTGTACACGGATCTGGTGGAAAGCAATCGGATGGGCGGTCAACTCCACCCCTTGATTCGAGAAGCGCATTTTCCCAAAAGCGGAGAAGGGGTGCAGTTCTTTGAACCCTTGCACATCCAATGGGTCCCCTTACGACGCCCCTGGATCGATATCGTCGAAGTGCAACTGGCCGACCCGACCGGGACCTTGGCGAAAATGAAAAAAGGTGAAACGGTCGCCACCTTCTCGTTCCGCAAGGTGACGGTATAAAAAAGCCAGCTAGCTCCCTCACTCCCTCGTCGATCCTCGAGTGTCGTCATGTTGGGTGGCAGTTTAACGCGTTATCATCCCCCCTCGACGAGAACGGGGACGGGGCAAGGCGGAGGTGCCTTCATGCAAGATTTGATCAAATTGGCCACCCCGTTGCTCGCATCGTCGTTGCGCGAAGGAAAAGCGTCGCTGGACCGAGGTCAATCGTGGAAACAGGCGGGAAAAGCGGTCTTCGGTGCCTTGGGACGAGGGGTGAAACGAAAAGCCCTGACGAGCAAGCAAGGGATCTATAAAAAAGCGGCGAAACGAGCCCGAGACATTTTCGGCGAGTGAAGACAGAAACATTAAGAAAAAAAACTAGCACCAGCACCACCATGGTCCACCCCCTGGTCGTGCAATCGCGACCCCGGCATCTGACGGGAAGGGGACGGTATAAAAGTCCCGTCCAACGCGGAGGTTGGATCTCGTCGTACGTCGCACCTCCCCCGGGCTATTGGTTCACTCGACGACTACGTCAACGCGGAGGTTGGATCTCGTCGGACGTCGCACCTCCACCGGGGTATCGGCTCGCCAGATACATAAAAAGGGTCCACGCGCGTCCACGGCAACGCAAACGTCCACGTCCCTGAACGCAACCATGTCGTTGGAATTGTTTACGATTCCCACGGCCGACATTGCTCGGCAGGGGTATCGGATGGTCAAGTACAGTCCGTCCACCACGGGCATCCGACCCATCACCTTCACGGTGCAAGCGTTGGACGATTTTTGCGATTTGGATCGAAGTTATTTGGAACTGGAACTGCGTTTGCATTCGGCCTCCACCAACGGCCTGGTGGCGGACGCGAATGCCGCCTCGGACGCCGACGATACCCGATTCGTGTACGCGGTCAACAACATTGGGCATTCGCTCTTCAAACAAATGAACCTGCGCTTCAACGGAGCTCTCATGAGTGAACAGAAGTAGTTTTAGAGTTGGGGGCACCAGATCAAAAAAATATTTTTTTGATCTGATACCAACCCAACTCTAATACTACTTTCCATATGATGGCAACCAGTTTTTTTTGTTTCCATTTAATGTAAACCAGTTTTTGGAAAACTATATGTTTCTATAAAATAATTAAACTATATGTTTCCATAAAATAATTAAACTATATGTTTCCATAAAATAATTAAACTGTATGTTTTATAAAAAACAAAGTGCGTTTATTCCATTGCGTGATTCCACATAATAGAATCCTTTGCGTGACACAATTCTCGGAAACACAGGAAGTCGATGATGTCATACAATAGGGGGTTCCCCCAGGAAAATGAGTCATAATATTGCGTTTCAAGGTCATGAGACAGTCGTATGATTTTTTCAACCAATCAAAAGCTTCACATTTTCACTACACAATCGTGAAATGTTTCAGTGAAAAGTTATTAATTTGTGTAACTTTTCAGTGAAAGTCATTTGTGAAGTTTAGAGAAGATGCCTTACTCTCTGAAAAGAAACAAATATCTTCTCCAAATTAATGAATACTGATATGTTAAAAGGTAAAGAAATATTATTTTAGTTGTTAATAGCATAATGCCCATATGCGTGACTTGTCGCACCATTATCGTGAATATATCGTTTGTCATCAAAGCAACTGAGTGATACTTTATTGATTTCATAACTTCCTAATTGATGATTTTGACTCCTAATTGTTTTCATTTGATGGTGCATCTGTTTATTATTGAAGAGTGTGTCTTTATAGTTTTCATGTTGGATTTCATTTTTAATGACATTCTTTTTTATTCCTTTTGCTGTTTTTCCACCTTTTTGATCGTCTTTCATGTAGCTATACATTTTTGATCGTAGACCGACGAATTCATAAATGGGAACTCCTGCGGCTTCATCTTTGAATTTACCAATTACTTTTTTATTTAACTTATTAAAATACGGTGAGCTTTCAGGGTAGTCGCTGTTATCGAATTTATCTTTATCGTTCCAGAAATCCCTATAGACGTCTTCGGTTTCGATTTCATAGGTTAGGGAGTCTGTATCGGTAAAGAGCAGCTTAGCCTTATTACCATACTTATCTTTGATATAGTTATAATGAAACTCATACATTAATGTCTTACTAAGATCTAGAATACACATACCCACATATGCCGGCCTGTTTAGGGTTAGTGTTTCTTTGATCTTATGAACGGCTACAAGGTTTTCATTGAAGATCTTACTACTTACATAAGTAGGTTTAGCAGCCATTTTTAATAGTTTCTTTTCATCAGTTACTAATCTGACATCAACTCTCTTTCTTAAGTTTTCCATTGTTTTACCAAAAACACTATTATTCATAAGTTTGAAAAAATCTTTTTCAAAAGCATTTTTAGCATTCTTTCGTTTGTTGGTGTTGAAGTCAATGTATTGTTTAAGCCAAGGTGACTGATTAAATTCTAATACTCGATGAACCTTAATGACTTTTAATCCAAGATCTGTATATAATTGAAGGTTTCTATAATGTAGAACGTATTTTTCTTTGTTTCTTAAAGTTGGAATCAGTTTTTGTACGAGACCTATTGATATATTATATTTATTCGCAATGTTTTTACAATATTCAGACAACATGTCTTTAGTTATTTTTATCTTTTCCGGTCCTAGTGGGTAGTCGTTATGAAGGTCATGCAACTCTTTGGGGTATTCTAAATCAACTTCTAATATTAAACCTTTTTCGCTGTTTTCATTGTATTTAGCTAAATCTATGTTGTTAATCTGTTTATCTGTCATCCATCTAAAACCACCAGTTGGTAGGTATTGTGACATAGCCCAACCATATAAATTATTAGCGTCTAGATACATGATATACTTTGAGGGTGTCTTCTCATCGTATGATTTCATATATTTATTGTTAGCTTTACCGTATCGATTGGCTATATACGATATACCACCACGCATACCCTTTTCAATGAATTGAAACATATCAATATCAACCATAAGCTCTAATTTAATGTTAGTCATTTTTAGCATAGCATCCCATGACAAACCAGGAGATGTGAAATAATGACATGGATCAAGTTTATAGTATTCTAAGCATGTTTTCCTAAAGTTTTCAAACACATCAGCTAATAGAAGGATATCAGATTTTAAATACAAGTCATGATACTCACCCATTCTTTTAAGCATGAATGTTTCCCATACAGTCTGAGCATGTTGATAATCTTTATTGCTTATATGCTCATTATTCATGATACTAAAAAAGTCTTCTTTTGTTGGTAGTTTTTCATTGAATTTATCAAAACTGTCCATGTAGTCATAAGGATATACTCCTTTTCGAGCCATTAAATCAAGCTCTTTACCTTTAAATTTTTGAGAGGTATATTTTAATGATTCTCTTGGTAGATTACTCACTAGTTTTTCCAAGCTAGAGCTCATAAATTGGAAACTATCAATGAAGGTTAAATGATTGCCCAGCATAAAGGCCATATACTTTTCCATGTTGTTAGGTATGGCATTAATATTCATCTGTATCTCCTCTCCTTTCTTATTTTTGTATGTATGTTTCTTAACAATAGCTCCAATCTCTTGCATTATAAAATGGCTGTCATAACCTCTCAAATTATGGAATATAACAGGAATTTTTATCTCTGCTGGATTTACTCTGAGTTTCAGATTACATTCTTGATGAGCAGAGCCTCTGTATTTACCAGTGATGTGACAATGGTCTCGGACTCGAATGTCCTTATCAGTATATTTTTTATTACAAATATGACATTCTTTGGCTTTTTGAAATTCCTCTTCATCATCTTTTGTCATTTTTAATGGTTTGTTAAATTCCTTTTTCATAATAGTTTTACAATATTTAACTTCTTTTATCATTTTTTCAATGAATTTGTACACAGCCTTTTCACCTCTGTAAATTTGTATTGGTTTGGTATGTTTATCATCATAACAACAAACGACCTTATATCCATAACCACAGTCTGTATGCTTCTGATAAGCCTCTGTGTATGATTTATCATTATTGGGTTGACAACCATGTATTTTTTCAGTAATAGCCCCAAAATCTGCATAAATGACGAATGGTACTGGTAGTTGTTTATGAAAGTTGTTGAATCTTAGTATATTATTATCCTTCTCAGGCATTTTTATCGCTTGTGTGCCATTCACTTGTATACAGTTTTCTTTATGATCAGTTAATACTCTTTCAGAGCTGAAGCATTGAAGACAATACATGCAGAAATGTTTTCTTTCTTTGTGTTTTGTCTGATTGTACATTAACTTGTTAAAATCTTTGATCAATACATAGTGCTTTTTTTCATTTTCTGTTATCAGAAGCAGATTCATACGGTCTTCATATTTTTCTTTTGAGACATAAATTGGGTATGGTTGTCTATCTTCATAACCGAAAACATTGATGTTGATCTTATTTTGTTTTTCTATCTTGTTGTACTGTTTGGTGGTGACTGGGAATTCAATCCCTGAATAATTTAAATTTTCAATGAATGGTTTGTCAACTTTTTTAATTCTCTGTGGGTATTTGTCTTGAGGATTCAAATGTCTAATGTGACACCACCTAAAGCATTCATCATCCTCATTTTTCATATTTATCAATCCCTTTGCACTGTTTCTGAGTTCTTGTGGTAGTTTAATGTATGAAGAGCCTCTCATTGGTTGATATTTTACTATGTTAATATAATGATTATCAACCGATTTAACAGTCCAACCAGACCCTTCAGATATCCATTGAGCTATCTTATTCAAGATTTGCTGTTTTGACAATTGTAGTGATTTAGTAATTTCTATGTGGTTAATAATCGTCTGAGCCACACTGTTAAAATATGCGGTCTTATACACTATTTCTCCGTCTGACATTTTTGTAAATGTTACCTTAAGCGTTTCAACAAATTTCAGTCCTTTCATCGATGTTGATATTTTTATGAGCTGGTATTCAATACCCTTTCTAGTGTTTTGTAGTTGAACTAATGGGTCTTTATCGTTTTTAATTGTGATTTCATAGGATTTAGTATAACCTTTTAGAGCTTTGTCTGTTTGCTCTATTTTAGTTCTTGGAGCAGGAACTGGTTTTTCTGCAACTGACTTTTTAGTTCTATGTGCTGGAACTGGTTTATCCCTGAATTCCAATGGTGGAAGAATTATATTGTTTTCATAATCTTGGACCATTTCATTTACACTCTTACGAGGTGCTGGCACTGGTTTGTAAGTTCTTGGTGTTGGAACTGGTTTGGTATCATCTACCACAATAGTTTTAGGCTTCTTATTCTGTTGCTTTAAAAGCAATTTGATTAGTTGAGACTTACTAAGTTTCTCAAGATCACTCTTGTTCATATTATATATTAACTATAGATAATTCTTTAAATATGTTCTCATAAAAGTGCGTTTAATCTTTATCAAGAATTCAAAGGATCCCAATCATGGATCCTTCGAACTATAATATGAAAAGATCATTCATCTATATATACTATTCGCATATGTTTCATTCTATAGTTTAGTATATGCTTTTTTGTTTTAATGTGGCAAGATTTTCCAGCAAGTGTGTAATTTTTATCATTTTTGCATATATCACAAAACCATTCTTTATTTAACATATAGACTGATTTGTGGTTTTTTCTTTCTTCATCATTATAAATTCTTGGTCGTCCTTTACCTCTCTTTATTATTTCTTTTTCCATTATATATTATTCCTATAGATATTCTTTTAAATAGTTGCGTTTTAAATGCGGCCAGAAACATTGATATTTTTGGCTACAAAAAGCGAATACAGAGTAAATCTGAGATATGGGCTACTTGTAAATAGCAACATCTTTTTAACCCTTTAAAACCAACACTCTTTAATCAAAATTTTGTCGCTTCAGATATTTTATATCATCAACTTTGGTTTGTTTCAATATATTACAATCTTCGTCATAATTATCGTTTTCTATCTCGTCACAGATAATCTTTAATAACTGTTTCAATGTTATATCTGCATCCATTTCATGTATTTTTTTATGATAAAGTTTCAATAGTTTTTCCTTATGTTGTAACATGTCCAACCTCTCTTCATTATCGCGTATTTTGTCATGAAGATATACTAATTCTTCTTCACAATCATAGATTCGACTTTCAATTTTTCTGATATGTCTACTAATATCTCTCATTATATAAACATTATATATTTTTAACATCTTTTAGTGGTATCCAACTATTAAAATCATCACTATATCCCTTCCATTTTACTAACGCTTGTTTTTTCTTATAATCTCTTTTGATAACCTTATCAATTCTAAATACATCCTGTTTTGCTAATTGTAATTCAGGTTCATAAAATGACCCTTCTATTGGTTCATTATTGAGATCTTTCAATTTGTATATTATTGGATTGGAATATTGGATTTTATCAACTGTAAATACCTCTTCAGACCAATTTGGAGTATATCCTTTATCAAATACCTTTCTTTTATACTTTGAAATTCTAACCTTATCACCAACTTTGAATTTTACTTTTGATGATGATGGTTCCATATCACCATATAGATTGAAATAAACAGTTCTTTCATTATTTTTCTTAGATGCTTGAAGCGGTGACATTTTTATTGAACTGTGCTTAGTGTTGTTGTAATTTTTAACCAAATCATCTAAAATATTATGCCAAACAGTATTATTTTGAACTGTGAATTGTTTCCACATTTTAGATTTTAATGTTCTGTTAAATCTCTCAATAACAACAGCTTTACCTTCATTGAAAGTAGAATACATCTCAATATTATTTTTCTTTAACCAGTCTTTGAAAGTTTTATTATAGAATTCAGACCCTTGGTCTACCCAAATAAATTTAGGTTTCCGTTTGGATTTTTTAATAACATCATCAAATGATTCAGTAATTGTATTACCTGTTTTATTTTTAATAGGGATGCTCCAAGCAAATTTCGAAAACACATCAATGATGTTTAACAAATATCTATAACCTTTATTCCATTTTGAAAACTTCTGCATTTCTACAAGGTCAGCGCTCCAAATATCATCTATTCCATTAACAATAACTCTTCTTGTTTTAAATTTTCGTTTGATTGGCTTATGTAATTCATCGGCTAATTGTTGAGCCCAATCATTTTTACTCAACGCCGCTTTCAGTTTTTTGGCTTCCTTTTTTTAACACCAAGACCTAATTTCTGTTTTATATCAATCGTGTTTCTAGCCAACCAATGTCCCCATTGTCTTTCATTATACGGTACGTTGTCTAAAGATTTAACCATTTTTCGGTCTGCTCTATTCTTACATTTTCTGTCGTCTTTACAAACACTATAATCAACATCATGCTGCATGGCAATGGCATCCGTTCTTCCTGTAGGTTGGTCATATATTTCTAATATTTGGCCAGTTGTTGGGTCATATTTCACTTGACTCTCTAAATCATTATAAGGCCCAGTATATTTATGACCGGGTAATGTCCACCCTCCTTTTGGTTTCGGAAGCTTCCCAATGGCCTTATGTATATCAATAGCACCGCCTTTGTGTAAAGGATCTATTTTCTTTGATAAATCTGATGTAATACTATCCAAAGCTTGATCCAGATATTTGTTAGCCATACCTTTGATCTTTTGTTTAGCAAAGTCTGATTTTATTGCCTTTGACACCCCTACACGTCCTAAATTGTAAAGACCTTTCATACCGGCTTTCATAGCTATCTCTCCAAGACTGTGACTTCCTTCAATATCAAATAAGCCCGCCCCTTCAGACGGGCCTTTTAGTTTCCCTTATTTTTAACAAATTTGGTCTTTGTTATACCACATTCAGCGCAAGTGCATTTCAACATAGTTCGACCATTTTTAGTTTTCACATATCGTTCGCTTCCTGGAACACATTCAGTGACTTTCTTCTGTCTAACACAATATGATTTAACCATTTATATATATAAGTTAGATATTTCTAAAATAATGTTGGAGGAATCTCTCATTCTTCATTGTATCATATATGTCAAATACTTGCAATAAATTATAATACGAATTCCCCTTATTCATTTCATTCAGAAAGTATAAACAGAAGTAGCCACATGTAGACGTTTTTATGTTTTGGATTTGATTATTTTGATGTAACAGAGTTCAATTCTTTCTTTTTGCATGATTTACGATTTCTTGAAATGGAGGCATACCAAATGAATCGAAATAATTTATCACATTATCCTTGACATAAGTTGTAACCCAATGACTTCCTGTCATATAACTAGGTTCTAGATTGTAAATAAATAATGCTTGGCTATGATTATGTGGAACTCTTTCATCCCTTGACAGAACATCACTGATTGGGATGTTTAAATATCTGCACCATTTTATTAGATCATGATTACTTAACGGGATGTCTTTGTGGAATTTCGGTTTTACAGTATTGCTCCTATAAGTGGGATGCCATTGAATGGGCTGTTTTTCCCTAATAGCAAGCCTTCGCCTCTTTTTGTTGTCTTTTTTTTTGGTTGTTTTTTTTTAATCCCCATACCAATCGTATTATCAGGCCAACTCCCATAAAATGGAGGTGGTCTGCATGCACCAATTCTCGGAGCTCCTCTACCAGCTTTTTTCTTACTAGTTCCGAGTCTAGGAGCACCACTACCAGTTTTACCAGTTAAAGCATTTAGAAGGAGTGGGACACCAATGCTTGCCAACAGAGTGCCTAAAAATCCTCCTGATTGTGTTTTTGTTGGTGTGATATGAACACCCGAACCTGATTGAAGGGCATTCAATATATCCTGTTTTTGTTTCGTCGATAAAAGATGCTTATATTCTATCAGCTTATTGATTTTTTCTTGTGGTATGAGAAAACCACCAGACTGTATGCCTTTTCCAGATATAGCTTTAACAACCTGACTAGCACCTTCTGAAGCCAAACCAGCAAGAGCTGAAAGACCAAGGGTTTTACCAATAGTTGGTAAAGCTGCACGTCCAAGGGTTAGAATAGTAGTTAACAAACTTCCACCGACTTGTTTTCTAATATTTGTTTTCACAAGCTTAATGTCCATACCCTTATTCAATAGTCGATTATTTTCCAACCTTTTTTTCACCATTGCCGGGACATGTAGAGTATCATTACCACGAAGAGAGTCCTTCGTAAGTCTTAGAACGATCGTTTCCCTTTTATGGAAAGCATTGCTAAGATTTTTCTTTTGATTGTCAGACAATTTCACATTAATCTCATAAAGTTGAGTCATTTGTTGTATATAATATATGTTATATAATTTTCTGGTTATAAAACATATATGAAATAATGATATTATTTGATTAGTAATTTATTACTTTTTACACTATAACCAATTCATTGCCAACCTTATCAATAACAACTTCTTCCTTATACAAAACTATAGCATGTACATTAAAATTTGCAGCTGGGTTAGCTGTTAATCTATATCGAAATATAAGCTGTTTTGGATCTCTTGTTACTTTTTCAGTTTGATATGTAAGATCAAAATAAATTAATCCATATAGAGAATTGTAATTTGCTAAATTCAATTGAGTTCCACTATTATAGTCGTTTTTCCTAAAACCGTATGACATTAAATCATTAAATATTCTTACTTTTGATTCCGAATCATACTCAGTTTCTGGATAAAAGACTCCGTTACCATACTCTAATCTGCAATTTAGTAATGATGAGTTGTTATCTCCTACATTTAATTTAAAAGTGTCCATTAAATAAGGCGAATCTTCAACCATTGCATCATTAGGTGGGTTGGTTCTTTTTAATTAAACAAAAATATGTTGAACATTATCAATACTACTTGATATTTGGAAAAATCCTGATGATTGTGAAGGAGCTGACAATTCATACATCTCCCTTAAATATTTCCATTGTGTTTCTTTCAAAAATGAACTAACAAATTTATCATACAGAGAATCTTTTGGTGTTAATTTTGGAACCCAAAGCAGAAACCTATTAACAACAATTCTGCCAGCATCAGTACCATTAGCCATGTGAATTAGTTCATCATCATTTTGTAGCTCAATGTTGAATTGTAATTGCATAGGTACTAACATTTTATCTTCAAGTTCTTCAAAAAATGAAAAACGATTTAACGGAATAATAATATTGATGTTTTTAGCGCCTCCATTGCCATCGTTTTGTACAGCTTGAGTTTGTACTCGTCTAGCTTCATATCCTGTATTAGTATTAGCTGTTGTATTATCAGTATCTAAATACCAGAAACTGTTTTTAGCTACTGATCTGCTAAAATCATCAGAGTATTCTAACAAATTTTTTACGAAAGTCACTTTATGCAAATTATCAGTATCATAAACTATTTTACCTGCAGATTTAATCATAAGATGATCAATTAAACTATGTGATCCATTTATAATTGTAATTCTATCAGCTTGGGCATAGCCTGCTCCATCTGCTAGTTTTTGAAGCTGAAATTGAACTTCAAAACATGCATTATACCAATCGTAGAAACTCGATCGATCATTGATCGTGAATTTATACCCATTTTTCACTTGGTGTTGATTGTTAGCTGGGGTTCGGATTACATCATCAAGTTGGAATCGTACCAACTCATATCTTTGCAGATATTCACTTGTTCTAAACGACATTATATTATTATGTTAGATAATTTTACAATTATATACCATAATTTTGTAATATATAGATGTTTTCAATCATTTTATTGATTCTATACTACTCTTACTCTACGCCTTCTTTTCACACCAGATCCTGATATCAATCTATTGAGTATCATATCAGTACTTTCATCTTGCTGTTGCTGTTTAATGGGTGAGGATGGAACATTTGCCGTTTGTCTTGTAGCTCCTTTTCTCCAATTTGCCAATCTTTTCATTATTAGGTCTCCTGACTTCTGTGATACTGCCTCACCCAATCGCTTACCTGCATGCGATATCCCCGATTCTAGTGCCTTCTTTGCTATTGGCTTAGCAAATTTCTTAAAAACAGCTGATGCCACACTCTTTAATGGTTTGAAAATATTATCAACGATAAGCCCAGACCCTTTGTGTTGATATACAAATTTACCAAGTTGTGGATGGTAAAATCTTTTGAATTCATATGGTTTCATTTATACTATTATGTTATATTATTCTAAACTTTTCAGGATTAGTGAAAATGATGTATCTGCCCCATTCAGGTCAACTAATCTTCTTTTTCCATCGGTGATATAAATCCTTATACTAGAAATCGTATTCTTATTCACAGGATTATAGGTGATTCTCCGGGGTTCTAAGGTGAATGAATAACTAGGTTGGAGAACACTGGTTGAGAAGGAATAAATTATGTCCGTATCTTGACCGTCTACAAGTGAATCATTAATCAGATCACAATGGATATTCAATACATCTGTATCTTGTGATAGATTAGGCACTCTTGGCCCTATATTCGTCCCACTTTGTAATAATTTCTTATCAAACCCGATGAGTTCATTGAAATTGGAATGGGTTAGATCAAGTTGGTAATTCTGAGCCAATACTATCGTTACTCTGAATGTTGTATTATCGAATTCAAGAGTGATCGGATACGTATCACCAGTCTTTGTTATCTCCTTGATATATGTGTTGAAGTCTGTATAATTCCATACTCCAGCTGGAAAGGTGATGTTGTTAAATGTTGAACCACTATCGGAGCTATATTTGATTAATTGATTGTTGTATCCAGCATTAATATTAAACCATGTAAAACTCATATTGATGATTCTGTTAAGACCAATAACATATTGCATATTTCTATCCAAAATTATAGGTCTAGTAAATTTTGTTGTAAAATCCTCAGGTTTATTATTCCCTTGATCTTTTACACTATAAGATGATAATACTATCTCTCGTTCCATTTATATAATAAAGTTATATTAATTATATTTTGAAATATTGACTAAACAATTTATTATATTGTGGTCTATTGATTGTTGATGTCTTCAATAATGTGTCCAATATAACTACTCCTGTATTTCGCATATCAATGCTAGTATTTCCTGCCAATATTTCACCAATAATCAATTCCAAATTTTTAACAAGCTGCTTTACATCATTATAAAACATAATATTTCCGCCTCTCTGTTTTTTTCCCCGACTCTGGATTCCAGAACCTTTTATTGTTTCCAATTTAGTATTATAATGTTTTATGTATTCATTTAAAGTAACTCTCGCGTTGTCTATTCTTTTGTTCCGCACTTGTCTTTCACCTGATGATATCTTCCCCTTATTGTATTGTTTTGTAACAGTTGCTTTATAGCCACTTAATTGAGCCCTTTTGAATTTAGCCTCCTTTATAATCTTATTAAGATATTTCTTAGTCTTTTGGGGTGTTATTGTTGATTGATTCAATATCTTATCCACATTTTCATAATTCACAATACCAATATCATTCAAAATCTCATTACTCGTATCTTCATCATCTAATGCATAATCGATCTCTTCGTCGTCATCATATTCTGGTGGTAAATCCTCAGGTTCCGGAGGCACGTACTGAGGATCAACATAAATCTGCTTCTTTCCTTCAATAAGATCTTGTAAAGATTCGTCATATGTTGGAGGTTTTGGTACCAGTTGTTTATCTTGTTGTGGTGGTACATAATCACCAAATAGATCATCAATTTCCATTTCTTCAAAAGGATCAACTTCAGGCATATAGTCAATACCAGGCTCACCTTTCTTAGGCGGTCGCTTTTTTCTCTGAGGTATACTCGAAACTAAATTACTGTCAATAACATCATCTAATTTACTAGTCACTGGTTTAAATACCTTCGCCAATGACTGTTGGCTTGTCTGCTGACCAATATCATGTTTCGTTATTATATTATGAACATAATTAATCTTATTTCCTAATTCAGATTTATTCTTTGCAAGTTCTTTCCATTTAAGTAAACTCATTTATTATTATATTATTACATTACATAAAAATGAAAATCATATATAAAAAATAACGTTTAACACCGTGTTATACACCGTGTATAACACCATGTTATATTGAAATAATATACCCATATAATATAAATGAAAATACCAAATTATGACGTTGAAGACGATGTTGTCTCAAACTTTAAACAGTTATATGAATTCATGCCTGATCGATCATTTCGGATGTTGGTTTGCGGACCCAGCGGTTCGGGGAAAACTAATGCACTAATGCATATGATCATCCATCTGTTGTATTTTGATAAAGTATATCTTTATGCTAAAAACTTAGAGCAGTCCAAGTACCAGAATCTTATGGATATGTTCCAACCAATAAGTGATGAAGTTGGCTATGAAGTTATTGAAGCAAACAACGATGAGATTATTCCCGTTGAAGACCTTGACTGTGACTCACAGAAATTAGTAGTATTTGACGATTTCGTATGTAATAAAAACCAAAAACCCTTGGTCGACTATTTTATACGAGGGAGACACAAAAATTGCAGTGTGATTTATCTGAGTCAAAGCTACTATAAGACACCAAAAGACATAAGATTGAACTGTTCACATTTCTCTATTTACGAATTCCCAAGTGCTAATGAGAAGAGTCTAATTTGCCGTGAAAACAGTATTCCAAAAGAATTATATGAGAAAGCAACTAAAGAACCATATTCCTTCGTATATATTGATAAGCCACGGAAATTCACAACTAAGAATTTCAATGGAAAAATATAATATAACTCAATTATATATGAGTTACTCAAATGGAATTTTACCATCGTCACAATCTACTAACCACCCACAACATGGCTTACGTGGCTTACCTGGCGTAGGGTTCAAATTAACAGAGGATGGTGATTACGATATGCAAGGTAAAAAAGTAGTAAATATAGGACAAGTTACTGGCTTGAACAACGTTGTTGATTTCAATTTTGTAAGAAATACATTTGTTAGTAAGCATTTACCATTCGTTACCGCAAATCTTGATATGAAAAACAATAATATAAGAAATTTAAAAACACCAATTTCAGAAAAAGATGCTGTTAATAAAGAGTATGGAGACACGCATTATTTAAAGTTAGATGGAACAACTCATATGACAGCAGATTTAGATCTGCGAGGAAATAAATTAATTCTACCCGGAGAAATTTATATGGATCGAAAACTGATCACAAATATGGATACGGATGAAGACAATGATCTTTCTGCCGTCAATATGATCACTTTGAAAAAATATCATCCTAATGCTCCAGCTCACACTCATGAAGTGACTAAAGATATTGATTTGAAGGAGATGTACAATATTGTCCAGTCAAAACAACAAACATGGCATGATTTGGGAGCCAATTATAACAATCTAGTTTCTTACAATGATGTCAAAAATATATTCTTATCCCGCAAAGAGACGTTTCCAATGGAGACGGCTTTGGATATGGAAAATCACACCATTTTTAACGTGAAAGACCCAACTGTCGATGACCAAGGCGCAAACAAAAGATATGTTGATACACATTTAAACGAAAAATTAGACAAAACGATTTCCAGCGATCTTGATATGCAAAGTTATAAAATTACTAATTTAGCAACACCTAAACCACATGAGAATAGCGCTGCCGTAAATGTTTCATTCTTCAACGCCGAACTCAATGATTCTAATACAAACTTGTATACACGAATAACAGACGATTATAAGAGTTATGTTAATAAGTCACACATAACTTCCTCTACTACCGAAAAAGACGTTTTCAGATACCTGATGGAAGATGTGGACGAGAGCTCGTCGGAGAGTAATATTATTGTTAATGGAATCATCAATTTTGTATCAAGCCCACACAAAATCAATAAGAAAGGCTATGATATAACTCTTACGACAGACAATAACGATGAGTTCAGGTCAAGGATAGGTTTTAATGCATACAAACTTCCTCAAGGTGAGTTCACTTTGGTGATTGAGTTTTTCGTTCCAGATAAAGCTCACATTAGTTCGACATCTGTCAATGTTGTCTCATCAGTTCTTAATATCGGACAGCAAACTACAAAGATATTCAACACTGAAGGATATACAAAAAGCATTGTTCATTTACATAAGTATCAAGTCTCTCCACCTGAATATATAATGATAGACCTTCATGGAAGTATATCGACTGGTAATACAAAGAAAGCACATCTAATCGTTTATGGTGTTCAAGGCTATGTCTCGAGTGTCGACCCAGATGTATTTGATACTGTTTTTGTAATTGAAGGTGGAAAAATGGTTATGGAGACCGAT
Source organism: Cladopsammia gracilis (assembly GCA_022457155.1). Classification (NCBI taxonomy): domain Eukaryota; kingdom Metazoa; phylum Cnidaria; class Anthozoa; order Scleractinia; family Dendrophylliidae; genus Cladopsammia; species Cladopsammia gracilis. The sequence goes on along the minus strand of JAJGOT010000445.1, from coordinate 639,387 downwards.
ATTGATATGAATGGTAGAAACCTAATTGGTTTACCAAAACCCAAACAGTTACAAAAATTCATATTTTTAGGCAATTATATGAAAAATAAGAACAGTTATGATATCATATTCAACGGTTCATTATCTTTTATTGCATTAATCAATTTGAAACTCATAAAATTATGGCTGATGATATTGGACGATAAACCGCCTGAAGGATATGAAAAAATGTTTATATTAATTCATAACACTTCGTTCGCTCCGCAGAATTGGGAAAAAACATCAAAGAAAATTTTATACACTTTCAATATATCAACATCAGTTATCAATTTCAGGGAAGATGCAGACATACAAATCAAATTGATATCATTTGATGATGACATTACATTTGCACCTTATGATTGCCATATCAGTGCACTTTTTGAAGAGTTTTAATATATAATTATCTAATATATTGATATATATATAAATGGCAATTCTCACACAGTCAATTAATTTTTGTAATAAATTTTTCACAGCCCAAAAAACCCTACATCCTAATACTACAGATGAAATATTAAAATCGGCTTTAATATATCAATTTTTGTATGTAAACTATTTGAATGAGTCAATATCAATGAACCAAATATTAGAAAAACACCCTAACATCGGCTTAATAGGACCGGGTTCTTGTACTCTAAATACCAATTATCAATTTTTAATAAAACATGCCATTTTCCATGACGCATTCGGAAGATTTTACAATGACTATGAAAAGGGGCCTGGCTACACATATTGTTGCCATTCATTGCCTAAGAAAATAAAAAGATCTCCAATAATGGGCCAAATAAGTGGTGTATTATATTGTCTTCTTTCAAATCCTAAAATATAATTATCCAAATATATAATATAATGACTAAAACAGATAAAACAGAAATATTCGATTTCAATCATATTGATACAAACATAAGCCCAGAAAAATTATCTGAAATCAAAGCATTGTATAAATTTTATCATAAACGCTTTTGGTGTTATAAGAAGGCTTTCAAATATTTCAAGAGCCTGAATTTAATTATTAATGTAACTTCAACAGGCTTAGTAGTTATTGGTACAGTAGCTGGTAGTATCACAAATCCTGCTATACTAGCTTCTATTTCTGGAGCTGGTTTAGTTCTAAAAACAGTAAGTGACATTAATAATTATTCGAAGAAAATAGAAATGTCTAAATTTGCATACACAACATATGAAAAAGTATTAGTTGATTTACGGTCTTGTTTAAGAGGAAATCAATTTAACCACACTGTTTTCATCAATGAAATGAGACAGTTAGATGAAATAATCATCGATCTTTGTCCTCTTGCCGATAAATTTGATAAACAGTATGATAAAAAATTCATTTCCGAGTAAACTTTACTAACAAACTTTGTTCAATAACTCATTCATAGGGAAAACCCCCTTTGCATGACGTATGATGTTTTTCTGAGAATCACGCAACAGGTCACCTTTTAATAATTTTGTTTATATCATTCTTTATCAATTCATAAACATGTTTCCACCAAGTCTCATAGAATTTTAATGTCTTCATTGACTTCGTTACTTTAATACTCTTGTATGGAAGCTCAAGCATGCTAAATAATTGCTTGATAATAAATTTAATACTAATCATCCGTTTACGGTTATTGTTAACCTGCGATAATACTTCATTAACCAAAGCGAATATTCTCAGGATTTTCTGTCTATTATCATTACTAATTTGCACATGATTCTGTTGTGCTATATGATTGACCACATTCAAAATATGATATTTTCTTATATACACACTCTTTCTAGTCATTTTATATTTGTTATCATGGAAATCGATATATGGAGCTTGTAAATCATATCCATTAACAACACCACAATTTTTACAAACATTCATTCCATTGTCATTAAACATATCTTTTTTATCACATGATTCAACAACTTCCGTATTTCTAACAACATCTGCTAATCGTTGGTCACAAAAGGGACAGGTTAACTCTCCTGTATTCTTAAATTCGTCATGAATTTCCAAATTACAATTCATTCTATACTATTATATCAGATTATATTTTTAAAAAATACCGCAGTTGTGAGATAGCGCTGGTCCAATTGCTTCAGAGAGTAAGGCATCTTCTCTAAACTTCACAAATGACTTTCACTGAAAAGTTACACAAATTAATAACTTTTCACTGAAACATTTCACGATTGTGTAGTGAAAATGTGAAGCTTTTGATTGGTTGAAAAAATCATACGACTGTCTCATGACCTTGAAACGCAATATTATGACTCATTTTCCTGGGGGAACCCCCTATTGTATGACATCATCGACTTCCTGTGTTTCCGAGAATTGTGTCACGCAAAGGATTCTATTATGTGGAATCACGCAATGGAATAAACGCACTTTGTTTTTTATAAAACATATAGTTTAATTATTTTATGGAAACATATAGTTTAATTATTTTATGGAAACATATAGTTTTCCAAAAACTGGTTTACATTAAATGGAAACAAAAAAAACTGGTTGCCATCATATGGAAAGTAGTATTAGAGTTGGGTTGGTATCAGATCAAAAAAATATTTTTTTGATCTGGTGCCCCCAACTCTAAAACTACTAACAGACGGACACGTACGCGTACAAGGCATTCCTAGAAACCATCTTGAATTTTAATAGAGAGGAAGGAGAGACCTTGCTGGCCGCGCAAGGGTGGGTGAATCAATTGGATGTCGTCCCTCGGATCCAAGCCGGCGGCGCCAACGATGACCTGCCCACCACGGACGGATGGTTGCACAATTCGGTGCAAGCCCTGAAAACGGCCTCCGTGCGATTTCGCGGCAACCAGACCGTGACGTTCCTGATCAAGCCGCACCTGGAAGCCTTTCATACGGGACGTCTTCTCACCCCGGGCGTAGAAATGGTCTTGGAACTGTTTTGCCATGCCCCCGATTTTTTCACGTTTGGCACCAAGACGAGTGGCACGGGGGTGAAACGGATGGTGACGTTGAACCACGAGGATCTGAAAGTGACCCTGCATCTGTGCCGCGTGAGTTTGAATCCCACGGTGTACAGCGCGTTGCAAACCGATCGAAAAAGCAAGAGACAGACCGCCAAGTACCCGGTGGTGAGAAGCGAGATCCGGTCCTTTTCGTTCGACGGACGGACCACCAAATTCACGGAAGATAACGTGTTTGTGGGAAAAGTGCCCGATCGGATGATCGTGGCGTTGGTGGACAGTCGAGCGTTTAACGGCGATGTGGAATGGTATCCGTTTGCTTTTCAAAAATTTGGGGTGACCCGCATCAAGCAAGTGGTGGATGGCGAAGAATACCCGTACCCCACCCTGGAATTGAATGGAAACAATAATTTGAAAGATTTGAAGGGCTACCGTCGGTTCCTGGAAGCGTGTGGACGGTTGCAGCACCACGGTTCCTCCATGGTGAGACCGGAAGATTGGGGGCAAGATGGACGATGCACGTTGTTCGCGTTCAACAATGTCCCCTCGGGCGTGGCGGACGACCCCGAGTACCGAAACCCGAAACAAGCTGGCAATCTACGCGTGGAAATTGATTTCCAGGCTGCTCTGAATACCAATATCACCGTGTTGGTCTGGGGCGAGTTTGAAAATCTATTTGAAGTGGATGGCAACGGCGCTGTCTTGTATAACCTGCACCGTTAGCTGAAGAAAACAAGAAAAGAAAGAAGCATGGAATTTGTAGCGCTGAGCGATACCGTGTTACGCTACTTGGCCAGGGACGACGACGCCTTGAAACGCGTGTTTTGGGACGTGGTCCCGTCGGACGGATTGCCGCAACCTCCCACCGTGACGACCCGGGCAGGTTACATCGTGAACACGGACCCGACGGGGGAACCGGGCAAACATTGGCTGGCCGTGTGGACCGAACCGGGACGAGGTTGCGAAGTCTTTGACAGTTACGGGCTGCCCTTGATCACGTACCCGGCCCCGGGCATGCACGAATGGTTGGCGCAATGGCCCACGGTATTTCGAAGCGGCGTCACCCTTCAAGCCCTCCGGAGTCAAACCTGCGGACATTACGCCTTGTTGTTTCTCAAAGCGCGAGTACGAGGGGTCTCGTTTGAAGAGTTTTTGGCCGACTTTTCGCCGCACGACCTGGTGTCCAACGACGCCAAAAGTGGCGCAACGAGTCAAAGCTTTGATCCAGGAAGAACTGAGCGAAGTGGACAATGCCGTTCCCAATCGTCAATGCAGCGTGAGCTTTCAAGAGAACAAGGAACATTTCCACGTGTAAAAACAGAGGAAAGAAGAAAGAAAAAACAGTTGTTGTTGTTGTTATTATTGTTATGGTTGTTGTTGTTAAAAAAAAAAATAAAAATAAAACAAGTGGTTGAAAAAATAGTGTTTCCGGTGCAATTTTTTCATTGAAATAGATAAAAAACAGACCCATTGGACAGCGAATGCTTTGATGGTCTAGTGGTAAAGACGCTGCGTTGTGGCCGCAGAGACCCAGGTTCGAATCCTGGTCATTGCATCTCTCTCTTTTTTTTTTCATCATAAAAAGAGCCATCCCTTGCTGGGGAGGGAAAATCATTCGGGACGACATGCCGCAAGGGAATCGAACCAAACGACAAAGACGACGACGACGACGCACCACCCGAGGGTTCACGGGCAAATCGGGACCCAATCCCTCCTTTTTGACGGTGTTGGGAAAACGAGAGCAGATGGGCGAGACCTTGCGACGCAAACGAGAACAGACGGGCGGGATCTTAACCGTGCTAGCCTCGGCGGCCAAACTGGGGTACCAACTGGGAAAAATGAAATCTTACAAAAGGATGGGCGTGACGGGTGCCGCGGGTCATTATCGCGGTCGACGCAAACCGTGGGAAGTGTGAAAAAAAAAACAACCATGATCACCAGACAAGATGCGCAACACGTGATTCAAAGCTTGAGAGCATTGGAATGGGGAGAAATTCTACGCCATCCCGAGGATGTCTTGTGGAATCGATGGGATTATCGTCAGTATCGTCGATTGCGTGCCTTGGCCGAACGAGGTGATTGGGATGCCCTGGTGACCGCGCTTCAAACTTGCGGGGAAACCCGCGTCAGGGAAAGCGTGGCAACCTCGATAAAACAACGCACCCCTCGATGGTACGATCACTACCTAGCACCATGATTCGTATGCCGAGTAGCGTCATGGTCGGCGGCCCCTCGGGATGCGGCAAAACCCAATTGTTGGACGACCTGTTGACGGAACAACGCGCGTTTCAACGGACCCCGGCTCGGATCGTGTACTGTTACGGAGTGTGGCAACCCCGCTTTGCTGGCATGAAGAAGAAAGGCGTTCGATTTCATCAAGGTATCCCGACCCCCTCTCACTTGGGACAATGGTTCGAGGGTCGAGGGGGCGATATTCTGGTGTTGGACGATCTCATGGAAGAAGGGGGCAACGACAAGCGCGTGTTGGATTTATTCACCAAAGATTCCCATCATCGCAACATCACGGTGTTTTATTTGACGCAAGATTTGTTTCCGCCCGGTAAATTTGCCAAGACCATCAACCGAAATGCGCATTATGTCATCGCCTTCAAGAATCCGCGCGATCGCACGGGCATGCGAAATTTGGCGTTGCAAGCGTTCCCGGACCAATGGCAGGGGGTGATGGACGTGTTCAACCTCTGCACGCAGAATCCCTTTGGCTATTTAATGTTGGATCTCCACCCGGCGTCCGACGATCGGTTTCGGTTGTGGACGAATCTGCGCGAACGAGAAGCGCCTCCGGTGGTCTTTGAAGAAACGGCATGAGTCGTGAAAGTTCACCCTCCCCGCAACTCATTCGCGATGCGCGGGAGAGCGACGACGCCCTGCTGGATCCGGCATACCTGGAACAGATGGAGCGAGTTTTGGCCACGCTGTCGCCGGCCGGAGTAGGCACGAGCCCCCAACCCGCTGCCACGGCGCGTCCGGCGGGAGTGGGGGTGTTGGCCTCCTTTTCGTCCCCTCGAGACCTGAACCCGAGCGACTTGTTGCAAGAATTGGGGTTGGCAGTGTCCCCCCCACGTCGTGCCGCCTCCTCCTGCTCCTCTTCCTCGTTTCGGTCTCCGTCGCCGTCCCCGCTGCCCACTCCGTCTGGGACCGTCTCTGGCACGAGAAGGAATTTGGTCATGCATCGGATCCTCAACGCTCCCATGACGAAAGAGGAAGAAACGCGATTGCGGCAACAATACCGTATCACGGATGAGGATTTGGAGAGGTACATGGCCACCCTCCCCCCGTACGAGGACGCAGGCTCCCCCGCGTCACCTGCCGCCGCCCCGCCCACGACCGCCTCGGCCACCAGGACGGCAGCAGGCGCCCCCGGCGGACCGGGAGGGCCCCCTTCCTCCTCCTCCTCGTCGTCATCGCCCTCTCCGCCTCGTTCCCCTCGCGGACGAGGCAGGCGACCCAGAGGACGTCGGGGTCCCGGCCCGACCAATCGACGCAATCAAGAGGACATGCGTCGACAAATGGATTTGTTGGCGGAAGATGCCAGACAGCAAGCCCGCAACCGTCGCATACGCAACATCACGCATACCAATACCGTGACCACGGTGTATGAAGACAACGGCGAAGCACCCACCGTACGACGGACCTCCTCCCGCATCACCAATCCATAAAAAACCGAGGGAGAGTGAGAAAAAATAAAACAAAGACACACACCCACACTTTGGTGCAGACAGTGATCGCCATGGTTCGAGGCAACGGGGTGCGTCGACGCACGACTCCCCGCATCCGACGACGACGGCGTGGAAGGTCCCACCACCAACAAAGGGGAGGAAATCTCCTTCCCGTGTTATTTCGCGACTTGCAACGGACCTTTGGGAAAAAACCGTGGGCACTTTGGCCAAAGGCGCCTCCAAAGAAGCGCAAGCCTTGGCGTTGGCCAAAGGCAGTGTCGCCGTGGGCAAACAGATGAAACGAGCCTTTCAACAAGCAAAACAACGCATTCCGCCGGAACTACGTCGACACCTGATCTTCCTATAAAAAACGGAAAGGGGAACTTGCCCACGTCATTGTGGAGCGACAGGATGCCAAAACGACGGGCCGTGAAAAGACGTCGACGGCGGCAGACCAGGGGGCTTCAACGCGGGGGTGGTTTGGAACAACTGATTCCCCCCATCCTGCGCGCGGTGAAATCGCTCATGGGAGGTCAATCCGTGGGAGCCTTGGCGAAAAAAGCCGCGAAAGAATTGGCCAAAGAAACCGTCAAGAGTGGGGCGCGAGGGGTGGCTCGTAAAATGTCCAGTACCGTGCGAGGCATCAAACGGAAAGCCACGCGGGCCGCGCAACGCGTCAAACGACGTCTGCCGGGACTATAAACGGTCGAGAGGCCTTCCGAGGAAAATCATCATCCTTTGCCGTCGACACTTGGGACCTGGATCATGCCGAAAGGAAAACGACAAGCACGACGACGTGCCCTGCGTCGATACGGAGTGAAAACGCGACGACCCCGCAATCGTCAACACGGAGGCGTGTTTCCTTTACTGGCCTTGGCCGTGCCCGCCTTGATCGCCGCGGGCAAAGCGGCCGCCTTGGGTGCGGCGAGAGGCGCGGCGGGGTTCGGTGCCAAAAAAGCCTTGGAAGCCGCGACGCGAAAACGGAGGTGAAAAAAAAACAGAAAACAAGAGAAAAGGGAGAGAGAAAAAACCCGTGGAGTATAAAGCGAGCACGATGCCTACGGACGGCGGTCGATCCGAGTGTGCGTCATGCGTCGCATCCATCGTCAATTGCCCTTCTTGAAAAGTGTCTTGAAGGAAGCCGATCAGCATCGACGACAAGAACGATTGCAATTAGCCAATGCGGATCAAATCAATGCCATCAGCGAATTGGCGATGAACACGTTACGGGGCACGGTCCCCCTCTCCCGCGCCAATTATCGCGTGCTACTTCCCCACCGCCAGGCCTTGCGCGAGATGGCGAAAAAAAAGAATTCGATAAAAAGACGTCGAGAGACCATGCAATCGCAAACGGGGGCGGGTCTCTGGCGCGGGTTAAATTGCGTCTGCGAAAGAGCCCTCAAGTCGCGATGAATCGCGTGTCGCACCTTATAAGAAGAACGGAACGACGGGAACAAGAACGTCAGGCCACCTTACAGCGCGTGGTGGAGACCTTGCAAAGTCGAAATCGAGACGTGGAGAGGCTCGAAAAAGAACTCGACACGCTTCGCGAGCGATTGAGGCAAAAAGAGGACCACGTGGAGGTATTGTGTCAACATTTGCTGAATCTACGCGATCATCAACTCTGCCGCTACTGTCGAGTCTACGCCGACGTGTTGGGAGACGGAAGCGGCAAAGAACGACCATGAGCGCGTTCCAGGCCCAAGCCGTCACCGACCGTCGACGGTTTCTTCAATTGCAAGAACAGTACAAGCAACGATTGATGGAAGACAGTCGATTGAATAAGGCGGCGACCTTGGCGGCCGAAGAAGACGTGTTGCTCAACTCCGACCTGGACCCGGGGCTCAAAGTCGCGTTGGCCAAACCCTTGGCGCGTCAAGTGCGCGTGTGGACCAAACGCGTGCGACAACCGGGCATGACGGCCCCGGGCACGGGGGTGGGGGCACTGGCGGCGGCGGAGGAGGAGGATCTGGCCGAGGCGCCCATCTCCACCTTCCTCAAACACATGATAAAAGGACGCACCCCGTCCACACCCGCGCCAGGTCCAAAACCGGCCAAACCGACGGCAACCCCGAAAAAGGTCAGCGTCAAGAAACTCACGACCCCGTCGGGCATTCCGAGACCCATCCGTCCGAGGCAACTTCCCTTTGACACGCCAGCATCGGCACCCGGTCCGTCGACGTCCTCGTCTCTCAGCGGGACGTTGAAGAAACGAGCCAAACAGACGATAGGGAGTGTCGCGAAAAAAACCCAACAAGCGATCCGAGACAAAGCCAAGGCGGCCCTCGAAAAAAGAGCGAAAAGGGAGTTGGAGAAACTCAAGACGAGTTGGTTGGATTGGAAGTGATGGGACGCGGTCAAACACCCAAACGAAAAAGGCAACGGGCTCCCCGCCGACGAAGAGCCATTCGCGGAGGAAGTTTCGACCTTCAAAAGTTACTGGCCAAAACCGGGATCGAATTTCATTGGCCGGGGTATCAATACATGGGTCCCGGAACGCATCTCGCCAAACGCCTGAAACGAGGGTATCCCGGAAAAAATCGATTGGATCGATTGGCCAAGCAACACGACATCGATTACGGTCGTGCCAAGACGTTGCAGGACAAGTGGAAAGCGGACGAAAAAATGATCCGAGGGATTGCCAACCTGCCGGGAAAACACACCCTGACGGAGAAGATTGTGAAAAAAATCATGCAAATCAAGAAACGATTAAAATTGTGAAAGAACACTTTATTGTAAAATCCAACGTTGCGTTTAAAGTTTAATAAAATCAACCACTTGTAAAAAAACAAAAAAAAAAGTGTTTTGTGTGTCAGTTCACGCCTTATTGTCTTTCGAGGTCGAGACTTGGACGCCTTCGTTCACCAATTGTTTTTCGAGGGCTTGTAAGCGGGGATCCTTCTCGAAATACTCGGGGATAACAAATTCGCCCGCGTGCTTGTCCATCCCAGCCTGCAAATTGTATTTGGCCAATTTACAGGATCCCTCGCAACAGTTGGGTTCCCAGTCGTAACCGTGTCCCGTGTGGTAGGCGGCATCTTTCTCCTCTTCGCACTCCCTGCACAAAATTTGGTCCAACAAGAGATCGCAGCGCACTTGCCATTGCAGGCCCCGACGACGTTCCTCTTTCATCTCTGTCGACCACTGCATTTTGTTCCGTTGGTAGGTCTCGATTCGAGCGCGGAGGGACGAGTTGTCGGTCTTCAAGGCCTCGACGCAACTCGGAATCTCGCTCCAGGGTACCCCACTGAGTTGACACGTGACATCCGCCATGGCCTTTCGCAGGGACAGATTTTCTTTTTTCACGTCGTTCAATTCCTTGGTCAATAACACGTTCTTCACGGATAACGGATCCATCGCGTACCCCAACATCGTGCCCGTCCTTTTCTCTCTATCTCTCGAGGCAATTTAAATAGAACGGGGTGGGGTGGCGAGAGACCCTGGGGCGAGTGAAGAATCAATACCCATACCCCCCATGGGTACCCCGTTCCTTCCCGGCATCCATCGTCCTCCTTCCCGAGGGTATAATAAGAGCAAGGGGTTCCCACCGTTTTTCACCCTTCACTCAGTTGTTACGAGCTATAGTGAAAAACAAACATGGCGTCAAACAAAGTGGTCACACCCTCGGTGGTGGAAGTCATGCGTGCCAAGCGGAAACGTGTCATGGAGGAGAAGGAGACCCGGGTCGCCAAACGCGTGAAAGTGGAACCGGTGGAAGAGAATCCATCCCAGACTGCATCGCTTCCCCATGGAGAGTCTTATTGGGATTATCTACCCATCATCCTCCAAGAACGCATCCTGGATTTGGCGGCCAGGCAATTGCACCGCGAACGCATGGCACGGGTATGTTTCGACCTTGTATTTCATCGTGTTTGCCAACTTCATAAATGGGTCAAATATTCAGTTAGATGTGTCGGTTGCAACCATTGCTCGCGACGACGGCGTTACGGGGCCATCGATCAATTATTAACCAAAGTGCGTTCCATCGAAAACCCCCATTCAGCCCATTGGACCAATGGCTATTGCAATCAATGCCACGACGATTTGATGCAATCCCGGAAACTTTGTAACCTTTGATTTTTTTTTCTCTTTAACTACAAGGTGATGGTCGAAATCCGCACCTTGCTTCGCTGTCCTGTCACGCAATGGGTGCGACCCTCTTCCAGTCGACGAGCGTTTATTGTGTGGGACCTCTCTTGCCTCTACTGCCGGCGACGTGTTGTTAATCTGTAACGCTGTTATTTTTTTTTCACCCCACAAACACAGATCACGGGACAGTTACGGGACTTGTACCTCTGCCCACGCTCGCTATGGTTGAACACCGAAAAACATACGAACAATCCTACGGTGTGCCAACATTGTAATCGTAAAGTCTTCAAGGGCAAAATCGATCGTTTGATTAAAAGAAGGAAACGCAGAGATCACTAATTTTCATTTTTTATTTCACATTGTACAGTTGATTTTAGAAATACAAGACTTGCCCGTTTGCGCCGTTTCTATTTGGGGCGATCCCACTCCGTCATCGTATTGTCAACATTGTTTGCGACGATGGACAGACGGGGACATTGACGATCGTTTTCTTCTCCGTTTCTTTTAGTTGATGCAAGAACTCGGGCAATCCGTCGTGTGTCCGTGCACCAAATGGGTCACCAATCCCGCGTTGCCTTATTGCCAACATTGTCGACGCATAGAACTGTTTGGGCGACTCGATTTTCTCGTCGCCCATTCTCTCGATTGGGCTCACGACGACTTTATGGACAGACACGACGCCGTTTACAACGATGATCACCTGATTGCTTTTGCGGACAAACGTTTAAATTTACGTTTTTATCAACACGTGTAATTATCGTTTTAAAAACAATCGTGAATAAATGTTGTTGTTGTTTTTTCAGATTCTGGATCAATTGCTGTCTTTTCGCGTTTGCCCCTTGTACCTATGGTCCACGCGATCCTTCTTTCTTTCCTATCCATGCTGCCATTGCGTGCGGGGACTGGGCCTGGGAACCATTGACGATTGGATGAAATACAAAAAGCGACAAAACAACTCAACGTGACTTTCCCTTTTTTCAGGTCATGACGCAATTGACATCCCTGTTTGTTTGCGGTCACACCCTATGGTCCACCCGTTTGGTGCCTAAATGGATCATTCCCAATCTTCGAGTGTTTTTATGCCAACATTGTTTACGAAAAAAAACACGTGGTTCCATTGACAGTGGTTTCCTCCGTTTCAGGTCATGACGCAATTGAAATCCCTGATCGTGTGCGGCTTCCGACAATGGACCACCCGCAGCGCCGATCCGTGGATTCTATGCAACCATTGCATTCGGTATTTTGCTCTCGGGTCCATTGACGACTGGCTCGAAAAGAACAAACCGCCGCCACCCAGAAGCTATTAGGGTCAAATCTACAACACACGAACAAATCCATTCATGAATTGAACTCATGTTCCCACATGTATTTTATTGTTTCGTTGTGTGACTATTAAAAGTCATTTTTTTGGTGTTATTTTCTGGTTTTTTCTGTCTCTCTGACCGAGCGGGATCTGGGACCCACCCCGCGAGCGGAACCAATGCCTCCAGTCACTCATCCCCGAGCGAGCCCCGAACGATTCCGAGCCCAGCCCCGAGGGATCCCGAGCGGGATCTGGGACCCACCCCGATGCCTGAGCCCGCGATCCAAAAAAGGTTATTTCCGGTCAGCGGTCTTTTCCTGAGCCCGCGATCCAAAAAAATTATTTCCGGTCAGCGGTCTTTTCCTGAGCCCGCGATCCAAACGAGGTCACTTCCGGTCAGCGGTCACCCACCCTCAGGCAAGCGCTACCCATGGTCACTTCCGTTTTCATGAAAAACCCATGATGTCATTGCACGTGTACAGATTTTCGGTGGTCGTCTCTGATTGGCTAGCCGAAGTCACGTGTGCTAAATCCTGGCTCCTGATTGGTCCGCGGAAAGGTTGATCGCCTCTAACTACTGACGAGGAAGAGGAGAAGTCCAGGAAAAGAAAAGCCACACCAACAGACAGTGAGAGCGACTACGAACCTGTAAAGAAGGCAAAGGAGAAAAAAGCAAGTGCCCTTACAACAGACAGCGAGAGAGATTTCCAAGCGCCCGTAAAGAAAACGAAAAAGAAAACAGCAAGTCCCCTGAAGAGCGATGACGAAGCGCCCGTAAAGAAAACGAAAAAGAAAGCAGGAAGTCCCCTGAAGAGCGACAGCGAGCAGAAGAAAAGAAGCCATCATAGCGTGAGGATGTGTAGGATAACACGCAGCTTCTTTTACGGCTACAACCTTCAAAGTCATACAAATGCACGTCAGGAAGGGCGGCATAGAAGAGGAAGACATTCCCCGTTTGATGTCGCTCATTTGAGGCCAGCACGACGATTTTGAGATCTGGTGTGCTCAAAAGTGAGATTTTGCCAAGACTTGCTCCACACGGCCCCAAACGTGCGTTTCGTGCACTTTTCATAGAAAAGCACTGTTTTCGCTTTTTGGCGATGATTTGAGGCCAGTGCGACGATTTTGAGATCTGGTGTGCTCAAAAGTGAGATTTTGCCAAGACCTGCTCCACACGGCCCCAAACGTGCGTTTTGTGCACTTTTCATAGAAAAGCACTGTTTTCGCATTTTGGCGATGATTTAAGGCGAGAACGACGATTTTGACATCTGGTGAATTCAAAAGTGACGTTTTGCCAAAACTTGCTCCGCACGGCACGAAGACGTACGTTATGTGCATGTTTCGTAGAAATGCACTGTTTTCGCATTTTGACGATGATTTGAGGCCAGTACGACGATTTTGAGATCTGGTGAGCTCAAAAGTGAGATTTTGCCAAAACTTGCTCCGCACGGCCCGAAACGTACGTTTTGTGCATTTTTCGTAGAAATACACTGTTTTCGCTTTTTGGCGATAATTTGAGGCCAGTACGACGATTTTGAGATCTGGTGTGCTCAAATGTAAGATTTTGCCAAATTGCTCCGCACGGCCCCAAACGTGCGTTTTGTGCACTTTTCATAAAAATGAACTCTTTTCGCTTTTTGGCGATGATTTGAGGCCAGTACGCGATTTGAGGTCTGGTGTGCCAAAAAGTGAGATTTTGCCAAAACTTGCTCCGCACGGCCCCAAACGTGCGTTTTGTGCACTTTTTATAAAAATGCACTCTTTTCCTTTTTTGGCGATGATTTGAGGTCAGTACGACGATTTTGAGATCTGGTGAGCTCAAAAGTGAGATTTTGCCAAAACTTGCTCCGCACGGCCCGAGACGTACGTTTTGTGCATTTTTCGTAGAAATGCAGTGTTTTCGCATTTTGGCGATGATTTGACGCCAATACGACGATTTTGAGATCTGGTGAGCTCAAAAGTGAAATTTTGCCAAAACTTGCTCCGCACGGTCCGAAACGTACGTTTTGTGCATTTTTGGTAGAAATGCACTGTTTTCTCTTTTTGGCGATGATTTCAGGCCAGTACGACGATTTTGAGATCTGGTGTGCTCAAATGTAAGATTTTGCCAAACTTGCTCCGCACGGCCCCAAACGTGCGTTTTGTGCACTTTTCATAAAAATGCACTGTTTTCGCTTTTTGGCCATGATTTGAGGCCAGTACGAGGATTTTGAGATCTGGTGAGCTCAAAAGTGAGATTTTGCCAAACCTTGCTCCGCACGGCCCGAAACGTACGTTTTGTGCATTTTTCGTAGAAATACACTGTTTTCGCTTTTTGGCGATAATTTGAGGCCAGTACGACGATTTTGAGATCTGGTGTGCTCAAATGTAAGATTTTGCCAAATTGCTCCGTACGGCCCCAAACGTGCGTTTTGTGCACTTTTCATAGAAATGCACTCTTTTCGCTTTTTGGCGATGATTTGAGGCCAGTACGACGATTTTGAGATCTAGTGTGCTAAAAAGTGAGATTTTGCCCAAACGTGCTCCGCAAGGCGCCAAACGTTCATTTTGTGCACTTTTCATACATACAAATGCGCTTTTTTCGCTTTTTGGCGATGATTTGAGGCCAGTACGACGATTTTGAGATCGGGTGTGCTCAAATGTGAGATTTTGCGAAAACGTTCTCCGCACGGCCCCAAACGTGCGTTTTGTGCAGTTTTCATAGAAATGCAGTTTTTGCTTTTTGAAGACTTAGATTGTGAAGAAAATATAATCATTGGAGGTGATTTTAACTGTCCTCTTGACTCTAAGCTGGATAAGAAAGGTGGCGTTATGGTAGCTAAAAAAATGGATATAGACAATATTGAACGTTTACAAAATGAATTGGACCTTGTCGACGTTTGGAGAATTAAAAATCCACAATCTAGAAGTTACACTTGGAGCCAAAAATCTCCACCAATTTTCTGTCGTTTAGATTACTGGCTGATATCAAACAACTTACAGGATTTTGTAAATACAACCGATCATTTCAGCTATAAAAACTGATCATGCAGCAATTGAGTTGAATTTAACCGACTCCAATCAAAACTTAAAGGGGCCCGGCTTCTGGAAAATGAACGTCTCTCTTCTTGAAGATCCAAATTATCTGGAAGAATTAAAACAAAATATTCCACTTTGGAAAACAACAGGAAGCGAGAATTTATTAGACAAAAGGTGCATCTGGGATTGGATTAAGTATAATATTCGGAACCATGCTATTTTGTTCTCGAAAAAGAAAGCCAAAGAAAGATCTGCAATGGATAAAAACTTACAACAAGTATACGACGAAGCAACTAAAAAATTCGAACAGGACCCTTCCGACTCTAACCTAAATACTCTAAATGAAGCAAAAGAAACTCTAGAAAGTTATTATGAGGAAAACGCAAGGGCACGATGGCACGAGCATGGCGAGAGAAGTACAAAATATTTTCTAAATTTAGAAAAGCGTAATCACGTCAAAAAACATAAGAAAACTATTAATAAGTGGTGCCATTACATCTGATCCTTTTGGGATACTGAACGAATAAAAACGTTTTTACCATTGCTTGTACCAATCAAACGTAACAGATGAGGATAAGGAAAATGGAAACGAATTTTTAAATAACTTGAATATACCAAGATTATCAGAAGAACAAAAACAATCTTGTGAAGGACAAATATTTGTTGAAGAAATTACAGCCATTCTTAACAGTTTTGAGAGTAACAAATCTCATGTTATGCCTTGTCGGATAAATGACCACAACTGGCTTCTCATTGGCTAAAATTAATTGCCGACTCGCTTTCCTGCCTTAACTTTAAGCAACTTTTCACGAGATGTCCGGTTGTCACTCGCTAAGCGACTTCACTTTAATATATTTTAAAACATCGATCATTCATATATTCCATAGGGCCCGGTCTGTTAAATGTTGTTTGATGTTTAATATTTTTCTTGTAATTTATTCAGATGTGGATCGGCTGAAATATCTCTGTTTTCCGTTTTTCGATTAGTGGTACGTCTGTTTGCGTTAAGTGGCAGTCCCGCTAAAAGAGGTCCGCTCGATTTCGCGACCAAAAATAGTTTTCCTTTATTTTTTGCTGGTCAAAAGGCTTTGGTACACATGTTTGAAATACACAATTCTTTTTTTTTTTCAAATCCTTTATTTTCGCCCTGCTACAAGCAAGAAACGAATTCAGGCCGTATCGGCCCTTACGACGGTACTATAAGAAGCAAGGGCTGACAACTGCGTAGAAAAAGTAACGCAACAATGGCATGATTGAGGCCAAACCGAAAGTTTAAATGCAACTGCGGATAGGTATTTCGCCGTTATTGCGGATCGTCAGCACAGTGTAGCAACAAGTTCGAGTAACTAACCTGACTGAGTTAGCACTTTCAAAAATGTCCATTTGGTTTTAAACTTCGGATATTACCCTGTCAGCTTATGCCATACACAATGAAAAAAACAGTTGAGAAAATCATGCCACTGTTGCAAAACTATCTGCCAGAGAGAACATGGCCAAACCATGTGAAAAAACTGACGCAACATAACGGATGTTTCTACGTAGCGCGCCTCTCAAAAACCATCAATTTCAGTCTCCCGATCACCGTCGAAACCCGGGGGTGGGATCTCCCATATGAAAGGGGCGGGGATGCTCGTCGTCTCGCTTAGGGGTGTAAATTTCGGATTTTGGTCTCGCTTAGGGTGTTCTGGGCAAAACGTCATTATATTTTGCTGTCAAAGTCTCGTTTAGGGTTGCACGCGAAGAAACATTAATATAATACATTTGTCTGTGTTTTAAAATGGTCTCTTTTAGGGGTCAACAAAAGCTTGAGCCACACCCAGATTGGTCTCCTTTAGGGGTTTAATTCAAAATTTCCGACGGGCATCCCCGCCCCTTTCATATGGGAGTCTCCCCCCGGGCGTCGGTGGTGGGGGTGTTTCGCTGGGACCTAAGAACCTCCACCCCATCTCAGACCTAAAATTTCTATTTTTGCTACCCCATCTCAGACCATACAGTTAAATTTGGTAAAAGGCTCTTTATACAAAACAGGGGTTTGTTTACACAAATTGACAGAATTAGGCGTCAAACCCATACACGCTCATTGAATCGACTTCTACAGGCACGGTTCCAGATGAAAAATGTACCGGAAAAAAATGACAAAACACTTAATTCGAAAATTGAACGGAAAAGTATACCCCATCTCAGACTTAGTGGGCAAAACTAAGACCCCATCTCAGACCCAGAAGGTCAAAAACCCGACCCCATCCAGCGGCACATACCCGTATAGCTTATATATGGGAGACCCCCCCGGGTTTTTTTAGCTACTGCTAACTAGTATAAAGTTAAAATTTAGGTACACGGCAGTTAATTTGGGATAATACAGATCATTTGGTACCTATTTACGCATCTCTTTTCAAGCTAGCGATGCAAACATCTTAGTCAAATAAGAAGGATGCAAAAAAAAAAATTTTCTCTTTGCCTCTGGGCACAAGTCATGAAATGTTTTCTTATCGCTCTAGGGCCAGTAATAGATTGGAAGTCTGATGATCGGATTTCACCGTGCAGCCTCGTCACATAATTTGTTGAATTTTAAGTCAAAATTTACATTTCTTGAATCAGTTTTTCACTTCCTAATGTAACATTGCCTTGTATTTATTGTATTTGAAGCGCACAAAACGTTGAAATCACGTTCACCGATTTTTCATATCCAAAACATCATCACCAATATTTGGGTATAGGGGTGCCGCTGAGGGTCTGAGACCCTGACCCTGTTTAGGACAAAACAGAAACGAAAATACCTACCCTGTGTAGAACAACACCCTTTATTTTAGGACCCTGTCTAGGACACGACTCGTGCGTGGTTATTAATCTGAGCTTTAAAACAATAGTAGACGGATCTGAAACGAAAACGACTTCACCTTCGCATGAATATGCTAATCACGACAAGGGAAGTCACCACAAGCGCTACGTTAACTGGAACCATACCCTGTTTAGGACAGACTCGCGTTAAATTATATACCCTGTTCAGGACAAAAATGCCAAAAACCATACCCTGTCCAGCGGCACGTCCCCGTATAGGTCATATAAGGGAGTAACCCCCCCCCCCGCGCGCACCGGGTCACGCTCATACAAAGCCTTTGAGCTGACAGCAAACTTTGTCTGAGTCACGCACCCCTTCTTTCACAAAATACTAAATAAGCTTATATGCATTACAAGTTATCTCAATTATAAGCATCCTTGACATGACCTCGGTCAAAGTGATTGTTGACATAAAGATCATGTTCTATTTCTCATTTAATTAAAATTGAAGTTTTCCAGCCTGTGTCATTCAAAATTGATTATGCTTTTAGCAGCAAATCTTATCACTGAAAGAACAATGAACGATAGAAGAAAATCACGTTTCATTAATGTTTCAATTACAATGTAATTGCTCACCTCAAATTCTCTCTTTTCACTCTTCGGGGCGTTATGTTATCACATAAACCATCCTTTTTTCCCAACAGACTAGAGATCCCAACGGCAGATGTCTACCCTTGGTTATTGGAAACGGTCCCATCAGCATAATTCGTTGAAATATCAGATTGCAAATGATCAATATGATCCAACAAAATTGAGGGAATACTTTCCCAAATTCTGCATGTATTACAAAGCAGAAAGTTTTCCACTAATTTAGGCTGCTCTATCTAGTGTAGAAACTCTCTTCTCTGCAGAATCGAGACATCTTTGTTCTCGCGCTTCGCGCTCGTGTCTCGCGCTACGCGCTCACGCCCCAAAACCCGCTTGAGCGCCCCCAATAACGCCTGTTATGCAGGCTAGATTATCGCCGAGACAAGACCGATAAGAATGGCTTGTTTGAGGTGTAATTATCTCATTCAATACAGGCCGTAAAAATCACTTCAGGCCGGATTTTCGCTATGTCATTCCGGCTGTAATTTTTCGTACGGGTTTCACCCTTTTTAATCAATTAATACCAGCTACGAAAAGCGCGTGAAGCATTTCTCATGGACAAAGCAAAGACGTTAGAACCACTTGGAATCAACAGACGCGACGAACTTCACCCGTCAAACCCTTCACCAATCATATTCATTGTTTTTGTTATTCTTTAGTTTTATCAAAACCACTTGTATAACGGTTTTACAGTTGTAATCATTTATAGTGCTAGCCCCTGAAGAAGCTTTGTTTTGCAAAGCGAAATATTGGGCACTATTATATTCCACTTTTATTTTATTTTGTTTGCTTCTGCTTCTGTTTTTCTACCGTAAGGATCAGTTTGCCGTTTTTTCCTTCACTTACTATAGAAATAGGTCAGTGTCTTTTAAAACCTCATTAAACGCTCACAAGACAATTCACCCTTCACGCTTTCCTCCCACACCGCTATAAACGAATACCCTTTACACAAACAACCTTTTAATCAATTTATTAGCCTACGCACATCCGAATTTACTTCTCCTACACCACATATTACCTTATCTACTCTCAAATCTCCATAACTTGCGATATAGATCGTGTTTTGATTGGTTATTTCCAAATCACTGCGGTCAGTTAATATTGATGGGAGTTGGTGGGCGGAAGAGCCAGAACAATGGACTGTCTACAGGCGCTTATTTTTTTTCCTCCCCTCGTCTCGCGCTTCGCGCTCGTGTCGCGCGAAATGCTTCGCTCGACCCGCTTGGCTCATAAAGCGCCTGTCATGCAGGCTAGGGTCTATTAAGTCACGATTTACTAAATTACTCTTTTAAACACGGATCAATCTCTGACACACAACGTCAAGGAATTATCCGCCTGCTTTACAAGAAGAACGACAAGTTAGACTTGAAAAACTGGCAACCAATTTCTCTGTTAAACACAGATTATAAAATTTGTACTAGAGTAATCAAACATGCGGGATTCCTGACCGCAGTATTTTTAGAAACCTTTTTCTGATCCGGTGTGACGGAAGGTTTTGCCGGTGTCGGACTAGGGAAAGCCTTTAGGGGCATCGGCGCTTGATAACGGGGGAAAACTAACTCAAATGGGCAACTCGCTTGCAAAGGAGAGCCGTTTCTCTCGGTAGGTACGGGATCAAACCACGAACTGGTACGCAACAGGAAGGCGATCAAGAAACCTGACTTGCGGTTCCAACAGCGTTTATTCCTGACTTGTGACTTTACGATGTAATCAAACGATGTAATCCAACTAACAATTGCAAACTAGGTTCTTATATACGTAAGGTACAAGTGTTCAACACAAAGGAACATAATGAAAGTGTCAAGCGAAATTCTTTGAGCTCAGCAAAAGTAAATTTCAAAATATATTTTTAACCCAAGTGTCCATTGTTCATAAAACTATTTTTAAAAGTAATCTACATTTGAAAATCCTAAAACAAAGAAGTAGCAGAAAAGCCAAGTCAGCAAGCAGCTTTTTAAGCACGTTATGGTGTCGTATCAATAGATTTGCAAGGTCGGCAAATAACTTGTACGGCACGTACTAGCGATGTACCATTATCGAGTTATTCACCTACAACAAAAGCTACTAAATTTAACTTCGATGAGTCAGCTAAACTATTCATACTGAAAAACACAAAATGACACCATTACTTGCCAAGTCGTTGATTAGTTAAATAAAACTGAAAAAACACCGTGAGTGCCGGACGAGACTAATTTAGAACAGTAATAACAACTATTGTGTGTACAGCTTGATACGTGAAAAATCGGCTAGACATGATAAATTTACTAACAAGGTGTCAACTTGAATAGTGGAACGAACCTAATTAAGAACGATGAATTAACCCAAGGTAAACTATTGTTTAGAAGGTAGTACATTTCAGTATAAATGAAAGCACGACCTGGTACAGTAATTGAATGCTTTTCAAAGAGGTTAAAACAATTAAGTTTGATTGTCAAAAACAAACCCTGTTGACTTTTAGAAGATTAAATTTCGATGAATAGCACAAAAGCTCATAATAAAAGCGAATTTCATACTAAAACCTTTCACAGCTGAATGCGGAGTAAACCAAGCTGAATTGATCCATAGGAACTTTTTAACAGTGAACTCTTATAACTCCGAGGCGACCGACACAACAGTCATTCGTATTCCCGATTCAACTCCAGACATGTCCTCAAAAGAACCAGAGACTGTTATCATAATACTGTTACGTTTTTACAACAACGTACAATAATTCACTCACTAGTTTTCTCGTTGTTTATGTTCATATTGGCGCCAGAACAGCAACCATAACTATGGGAATTATACAAACCTCCGGTCAGGAAGTAAAATTGCAGTTTAATACCGATGCCTTGGATTTTATTTATACTTGACCAGAAATCCGCAAGCATTTCCTTCCAGCAGAAATTTTAGCTGTCTCCGCAACCTGCAAAAATTTCCTCCCGCATGCAAAACAAATTCAGTCGGACAAATCAACAAAACTATGACGTCTTTCCCATACTATTGCACAATCAAACCGTAATAGCAATGAATAGAAAAAACGCAAAGTTCATGCTATTTTGCTCTGCCATACCGCTCATATTAAAACACAAACTTTCCTGTCCCATTTAACTTTCTTAAAACGTTTCCATTAGTAAAATACACTGTGAAATTCTCAAACTACGTTTCCCAAGAAAACGCATTTGACCTATTTTTACCCTGATAAGGTAACGTGAGATATCCAAATTTAAGAAGGACTAATACCTTTGCGGTAACGTAATGTGAGATATGACAAGTTCATGACAAGTTCTGACATCCCTATACCTTAGGGAAATTAACAATAGGTCCGGGGGTGCTCCCCAAAAATTTTAGTGGCAGTATGTGACGCCCTTCTTGAAATCCTAACCGGTTTAACCAACCATATCCTCAATGCCCTAATATAGCTTCTATAAAGAAGGAAGAAGAAACCCCCCCGGACATAAGTCCACAAAATTTTGTTAACAACTTTTGTCCCTTTTTTGTACTTAATTTCGAAATCTCGCTTAATGCGCATGCGCATTAACGAGATAAAAATGGAAACGAATTTTTAAATAATTTGAATATACCAAGATTATCAGAAGAACAAAAACAATCTTGTGAAGGACAAATATTTGTTGAAGAAATTACAGCCATTCTTAACAGTTTTGAGAGTAACAAATCTCATGGTAATGATGGAATACTAATAGAATTTTACAAAAGTTGCTGGGAATTAATTTGTGATCTATTTATGGAATGTGTGAGGGATTGTTTCAACCGCGGCGAAATGTCTAGCTCTCAAAGAAAAGCAATTATAACTCTTATAGAAAAGCAACATAAAGATCGAACTCCCATTGAAAATTGGAGGCCAATCTCTCGTATTAACTTGGATGCAAAAATAATTTCAAAAGTGATTGCTTTAAGATTAAAGAAAGTTTTACCGAATATTATACATCATAATCAAACAGGTTATGTTGAAGATCGCTATATTGGTGAGACTATTCGATCAATTTTCGATATAATGGAATTTACAGACAGTAAGAATATTCCAGGTATCTTGATTTTCATTGACTTTAAAAAAGCTTTCGACTCTTTAGAATGGCATTATCTTTTCAGTTGCCTTGAGGCCTTTAATTTTGGCCCCAATTTTATAAATTGGGTCAAAATGTTTTATACAAATATTCAAAGCTGTGTAATAAATAATGGAACGGCATCAGCCTATTTTATTTTAGAACGTGGTGTGAGGCAGGGTGATCCCTTCTCCCACTACCTCTTTATCTTAGCTGTTGAAAGCTTGGCAATCTCCATTCGCCATTCGTCAAAATGTTGATATCAAAGGACTTAAAATAGGAAATTATGAAGCCAAGCTATTGCAATACGCAGGAGAGGCACTGTCAATTCCGACATTTATCTGAAATCAAAATTCGTACGTTATAACGGCTCAGTCTATTTTGAGCCGCTTTACTTCGTTGCATTTCCTTAGCTAATGTTTGTAAGATGGAAAAATAAATTGTCTGTTTGTCATAACTTATGAGACATTTGTTGGCTTCTTGCAAAAACGTACGGAGCATCTTCGTCAATATAACTGGCATTTTTGGTCTTAGCCGTCGCAATTCGTGAATACTCTTCGATAAAGCATATTGATGACAATGTCTCGCCGAAATGGCAAATTGTCGCTTAGCTTATTTCCACGTTATATGGCCAAATGGCACAAAATATAAAACTTAGTTGGATAAAAAGATCCTATTGTACAAAACAAAAGTAGTAGTTTGGAGACAATGCGCAGGATTGCAAGGATTGAAGTGGATTAAGATTTAGCTTGATATAAAAGTTGAATTTGTTTGCTGGAGAGGCAGTGTCAATCGTGACATTTATCTGAAACCAAAATGGGTGCGTTATAACGGCTCAATCTATTTTGAGCTTCTTTACTTCGTTGTATTTGCTTAGTTAATGTTTCTAAGGTGGAAAAATAGATTGTTTGTTTGTCATAACTTATGAGACATTTGTTGCCTCCAAGGAGAAAAATTAAGGAGCCTGTTCGTCAATATTTCCGGCATTTTCGGTTTTAGCCGTCGCACTTCGTGAATACTCTTCGTAAATGCACAGTAATGACACTGTCCCGCCGAAATGGCAAAATGTCGCTATAGCTTATTTCTACGTTATATCGCCAAATGGCACAAAATATACAACTTAGTTGGATAAAAATATCCTATAGTACAAAACAAAAGTAGTAGTTTGAAGATAAAGCGCAGGATTGCAAGGATTGAAGAGGATTACAGTTTAGCTTGATATCAAAGTTGCCTTTGTTTCCTGGACAGGCAGTGTCAATCGCGACATTTATCTGAAATCAAAACTCAGTCTATTTTGAGCCGCTTTACTTCGTTGCATTTGCTTAGCTAATGTTTGTAAGGTGGAAAAATATATTGTTTGTTTGTCATAACTTATAAGACATTTGTTGGCTCCTGGGAGAAAAATTACCAAGCCTGTTCGTCAATATATCGGGAATTTTCGGATTTAGCCGTCGCACTTCCTGAATACTCTTCGTAAATGCATACTGATGAGAGTGTCCCACCGAAATGGCAAAATGTCGCTATGCTTATTTCCTCGTTATATCGGAAAATGGCACAAAATATACAACAAGGATTGAAGTGGATTAAGATTTAGCTTGATATCAAGGTTGCCTTTGTTTGTTGGAGAGGCAGTGTCAATCGTGACATTTATCTGCAATCAAAATGCGTGCGTTATAACGGCTCCGTCTATTTTTACTTCGTTACATTTGCTTAGTTAATATTTGTAAGATGGAAAAATTAATTTTGCCTGTCATAACTTATGAGGCCATGATTTGAGGCCAGTACGACGATTTTGAGATCTGGTGTGCTCAAAAGTGAGGTTTTGCCAAAACGTGCTCCGCACGGCCCAAAACCTGCGTTTTATGCACTGTTGATAGAAACAAGTAGTATGTTGGGGACGCCTAGATCAATTTTATTCATATATGCAGCAGCCCTGAGTTGATGAGGTAGGACCTGTTTGAACAAGGAAACTGGACAAACCGGTTTTGAGGTAATGAGATGCAGGTCTTGTACGTCAGGGCTGTGGTATGATCGTACTACGATTCCGCCCAACCATCCGGGTGATGGTGTGAATATATAGCCAAAAGAACAATGGGGAGGGTGTAAACCAATGAGGAGTAACTGTGAAACCAGTTTAAATCAGGTTGATCACTTTTATATCTAAACTGGTTTATTGACTGGACTAACAGGTTTTTTTTCCATGCGCCATGATTTTTTTTCACCCCATCTCCCTGAAGGTTGTTCCCACAACAAAGGACACGACATAAAATTTCATGGAATCAAAATAACTTTATTGAGTAAACAAAAACAAAGATTACAATCAGTTCTGATTTGCTACAAAGAGTGTGATGTTTACGTTTATTTTACACGCCATCTGCAATTAATTTTCCAAGGTCTCTTTGCCACTTTGATTTATCTATTCTGCTAAATTGTCTCTGAAGTGTAGGTCTTTTGCTCTTGTCTCGATCTTGTTTGACCAGTTCCGCTGGACTTTCTCTTGGTTTGTACACTGGAGGACCAAAGATATCTGCAGGCAATTCATCAGCCCATTGAAAGTACTTACACTTTTCCTTTTGTCTGCACATGAAGTATGGGCTGAAAGGGTTCTTTTCTGATCTTGACACCCTCAAGGTTGGTACTTCCATGTGTTTGCAACAGATCTGTTTTCCACCTTCACATACTTTATATGCAGGTATCACATGGTCATTGATACATTGTTGATAGCCATAGACATTGTCTTCACGGCAGAAGAAGGGGCACTCTCTCCAATTCAAACAGCGAAGATAAGGTATTCCAGAAGCGGGTTTGATCACCTCGAGGTCTTGTTGGCAGAGTCCACACTTTGAGTAACTCATCTTGAAACTGATGTGTGATGAACACTGTCGCAGGAACTTTATACAGTTTTTAAAAAACAGTTTTTTGACCAATCAATACCAATACCATTTATTAATATGTCTAACCAGTACCAACAGGTTTTACAAAACTGATCGGGTTGCAGGATAACCTTTTCAATGCGTTCTCTTTCTTGCTGTGGATTATCAATCCAGTCTTGTTCGTAAGGTGCCAGCAAATCCAGAATGTCCAATAAATCGTGCCATACCCAGTATGCTTTTGTGCGATAGTTATCCAAAACTGTAAACGTACGATCCAAACATGTCGTCAGCTGTTTATTGTCTTGTACGGAACTGGGGTCTCTCTTCTGTATGTCGTCATACACCATGAAAGCCAGACATATCCAATAAGCTTCTTTTGTTTTTTCATCTTGGTGTATGATGCACCAAGTGTCTTATACCGTTCACGTATTTCATGTTAGGTTTCACGAAGTGCCTCCTTCTTCTTCTAGCACTACTCTTGGTAGTTTAACAAAGTTCCACCCTTTCTTAGTGTTGATAAGGGATTCCCTCGTCGCCCTGTTTATCCTGACACTTTCTGCAATCTGTCTTAACATGGCATCCCTCCCGTACAACCCAGTCACTGACATCTTAAATTCTTGTCGTTCCTTGTCATGTTTCTCCACACAATGTCTCCACAGTGCTGATTTTTCGCTTTGATTCTCTAAACCCTCTGCGTGTTCCACTCCTCTCTGAAATACGTGAACGGTATAAGACACTTGGTGCATCATACACCAAGGTGCAAATATATCTTGAATCCAAGATGGCGGATACTGCCTGATGAGGCTGAGTTTTTATCAGCGAAATTAATTGCGGTTTTTACGAACACATACGTATATTTTTACGAACAGATATATTTTTAACATTGTGCGTTAGAAAAGTACAGGACGGAGTATGTCCAGAAACTACAGAAATCTTTCTTACTCTTTTATCGTTTCGACGAAAGAACTTTCCGAAACATAAGATGTTTCCTTTAAGAAGATTTAGAGCGACTTCACCAATCGCTTCCATCTGTCCTTTGTTAGCATGGGCTATGATTTCTTTCCGTTGTTTTCCATTGCTTTTAAAACAGGTACAAAGAAACGGTAAGTTTTGTTTGACTTTCGAATCTTTGGAAATGCCGTTACGTTTTCTCTTGACCCCTCTGGTTTGAGTGGAAGTGCCAGAACGTAAAACCATATTACCGCCACGTTGGCTACCTCTCTTCCTTTTTACAGTACGACGTGACTTGTTTGCAGGCATGGTGTTAAATGAGTTCAACCGGTAGTGGTTCATCTGTTTTATGCGTTTTCTTGTTGACGTAAATTACAGGGTAAGACTTGGATGCAGGTAATATGTTGGTACGTAATCGTTGAACGGTTGGTGTTCGAGGATGTAAATCCAGCATGAGATATCCAAAAGGTTGGGATGTTGCATCTTGAAAACTTTCCAATACGTTTGGAACTTGTCCCGCAAAAGCTTGTTCAGCCAATGTTCGAAAACCCAAAGTATCTCGAGGATTATTAAAAGCAATAATGTAATGAGCATTTAAAGAGATGCTTCGAGAAAATTTTCCTAGGGGAAAGAGGTTCTGAGTACAAATAAATGCAGGTAACATCGCAATGATGCGATACTTTTGTAAACAGATCTAGAATACGTTCGTCGTCACTGCAATTCCTCATGAGATCATCCAAAACAAGTAATCCTGGTCGACAATTGGTAGGAAATAAACTTGGAATGTCCTCAGGGAATCCTTCCACAAATGTTATTTGTGAAACCAGGTCCTTAAAGCTTTCTTGCCACTGTCCATAACAATAAACGATTTTTCGAATAGGTCGCTCAAACAAAACATCCGCATTTTAGGGTAATTGTCTTGTGAATGTAGTCTTATCACATTGACTCGGACCCGCTATCATAATACTGCTTGGACATTTGAACAGTGACATGTTGACACCACTAACCGGAAAACAGTTTGATGATATTTCAAACGTGTCTTTCATTATATGAGTATAGAGCATACACACATACACGCACATTTCAATTTAACAATGCTTTATTGATTCCTTACGCCAACATCTGAACGATTTACAAGTCTGCTGTTCGCTTTGATACAACGTTGACTTTTTTCTAACGCTGATTAACGATTTCACATATTGGTGTACAAACTCTGCTACTTGTGCATCATTCCACTGTGTATCGCGGGCATTAAATTTAGATTGAACCGTGTTCAAATCAACATTGCGTGCTGGATAAAATAAACAATAGTCTCCACATGTATCTGAAGTAAGTCACTGCAATGGTTTGTTGTTGTAGTAAATAACACCTTGGTCTATATATCCATCTATGCCATACGTTTCAGGAGGAAATCCATAGCCGTCAAAGAATTCACTCTCACACGGAGACGCAAAGTACATGGCAATCCAGTGCGTTCCAGGTTGATCATGTGGATCCGTATTTGCAATCAGCCCTGAAGGAAACGTGTTGATGACCGGTAACTTGTCACTGGAGTAGACACTTTGCATAATAGGGGCCAAAATAGGGTCTTGTAGTGCGGCTTGCCATAATTCAAAGGTAGTATGCATCTTTTAAGCGCCTTGCGACAGATCGTACACCACTCGTCGGTTTCGGTCAATCTCCAAATGATTTTGAAATTTAGCATACACTATTAAATTGAGCACAGCAAGTGTTGGAGTGCCAAATTTTAAATACAAGTTGACATTTCCGCTGCGATGAGGAATTAAATGATCTGGGTGACCACTTCCTGCTGGTGTTGTGTCCAGTCGAAATAAACCATACCCCTGCTCCCAATGTTCTCTGTCAATATCTTAGCCATCGCCACAGTTCATATCCCCACTGCCCGAGAAAAGTGTGTTGTAGCCATCAATTTTTCTGCCACCTGGCAAGTCAATGACTGAGTAAGGCAGTTCTTCCCCATTGACCGTCATACGAACAGCATTCAGAGCAAACAGCTGAAAGTTGAAAGGGTTCCTTCCCAGGTTGCCATTGTAAGCATCGTTTCGTACTATTCCAAATATGATGCATTTGGGAATAAGACCATTGAATAGGTCGGTCTCTGTAAGATTCAGCACACCACCTGGAATGATCCTGGCGTGAGTCGGGGTTCTTGTCAACGTATAGATAGCAGGAAGCGCTTTTTGACCCGTCATAGCATTTACGTGCTCCAATTTGGTACTGTCTGCCACATGAACTGTACGAA
This sequence comes from Cladopsammia gracilis, assembly GCA_022457155.1. Lineage (NCBI taxonomy): Eukaryota > Metazoa > Cnidaria > Anthozoa > Scleractinia > Dendrophylliidae > Cladopsammia > Cladopsammia gracilis. The sequence goes on along the minus strand of JAJGOT010000445.1, from coordinate 610,817 downwards.
CACGAAGAGTGCTTCACACGATTTGCAACTTGCAATTGTTGGCCGCTTCACCAGACATCAAAACAAAATCATCACTGTTGAGATCAATCTTGATCTTAATTTCTAAGCCGTCCAACAACATCTTGTCAATGTTGAATATATCACACAAAGGTACACCAACCAATCCCACTTAAGCACTTTCATTGGTAAAAGTGCCTCATATTTTAGACACATGTTGCGGTCTGCTGAGTTATCCACTTCATCCATGTGTCCTGCAGTGTCTTTGTAGTAAAGAGCGTTTGTCAAATAAGACTTCTTGGCTTGATCCGTAAAGTTAAGCAATGTCTTGATGTAAGCATTGTACGCTTGTGTGTATGATTGTTCTGTGACCAATGTTTCATTGATCTTGATGGTGAACTGTTTGATAATAGAATGAAGGGCGTTATTGATCAACGTTCACCACAAACCGCAGTTCAGTCTTGTTGATATCGATGTAATCCGATAAAGGCTTGATCACAAACTCAATGGGATTGGTCCCGCTTTGAATTGGTTCATAGTCCACCCATTTACTTTTAACGATGGAAACATCTGTTACTGGTACATGGAACAGCTGTAAACTTGAATTTTCACCTGGAGCAGAGAAGGGATGCGCTGAAGCCATTTTCAGTCAAAAATAGTTGTGAACTTTGCAGTTGATGTTCTTCGTTTCTTGGTCTGTCTTGTTCTGACAGGAATAGCTTTCCCTTTGCGTTTATGTACTCTTTTTCCGCGCCCTTGTTGCATTATATCCTGAAAGGCGCCTGTAACAAAGCTTTTACCGGCAGTTTTTGCTCTTGATTTAGCCGCTTTCTTTAAAGGCTGGCCGTTGATAACGTCTTGCACAATCTGCACCCCTGTATCCAATCCAGTACTGAGTAAACGTTTTCCCACTTTTTTCACTGCTGTCTTGAGAAAGGGTGTGGCTGTACGGAAGAGGGAACGAGACATCCCTCCTATTCCGTTTCCTCCTTGACCATAAGGATGTTTGCCTTGAAAGACACTAATATCTCCTTTGCCTCGTTGAACAAATGGTATCACTTGACGTTAGTAGGGATACATTTGATGATTGCATCGGTAGAATCATGTTATAGAATTGCTCGACGTCGAAAGTGTAATGTTACTCGCACAGCTCCAGATGCAAATGATATCAATTGCCCCGTGTCACCTCTTATATTGATCTCCACTGAAAAGAAAATAGAGGTACGCAACCGATGATAGGTAGGTCTTTTGATTTCTTCCGCTACCATCTCACCAGGATGACCTCTAGGTAATATCATACGTAACAAGTTGGCTTGCACATCTCCCACCACTAACGACTCATTTAGATCTGAGTGATGTACATGGTCTGAAAGGAATGTCTGCTTAACATGCCCCATACCAACTCATCTTTTCGGCGCACGGTTCTGGTTGTTGTCCTGAGAGTGACAGTTTGATCCTCATTCAGTTGAACAGGAGTAGGAACATTAATCTCGTAAAGAGCTGGTACACGGTTTTGATGGTTCAGGTACCCTAAAGCTCGAGCCAAATTCTTTGGTAATGTAACCTTAAAAAATCCTGGAGGTAAGTAGACTTCAAAGTAATGTTGAGCTTTTGTATGAATGTAGAAACATTCATTTCCTCCGGGACTTTTGATCTTTTTACACTCTTGAGGTAAATGTCTGGAAATGCACTTTCTAGTCCCGTCACCATACCACTGATCAAATCTTCGACTGTTCTGTACGTTCCACTTGGTAGATAAATCGGCAAGTTCCTCTCTGATCCTTTATTGCATCATAAAAGATAGGACACTTGTTTGCTGCGTACATTTTGCCAAGTATGCAGGTAAATAATGTGCGTCAAGGCCACTTCCCAATCCTCACTCAAATGCATTTGGCTTGGCAGTTGCATCTTGAAACTGGAAGGTTTGTTTTCGGGGTATTGAACTGTGTTTGTATCACTCGTTACCACGATGTAAAAACTGTTTGTCATCTTGTTCGTCTTCGAAAATGTAGTACCACGTTCACTGTTCCACCTTGAAATGAAATTGGTTGGTCACAACCACTTGTTAAGTAGATATCAATTGTCTGGAATGTCTTGGTCCGCAAGGGAAGATAAATCACATGTTCCGGTTCCTCCATTATTGTCTCTCGAAACAAACCGTGTGGTACCATTTCGTGCAACAATGGCAATCTTTTTTCACCGACTTGTCGAGGCTCGATTAGGTTAGTTTGTACTTGTACTTCTCTGTGTTTGCAACGGCAAAGAGACACCGTCAAAGGTATGAGACAGGTACCCGGAAAGGTAATAGACGTATGGAGAGGTAAAACACACCATTCGTATCCATAATTAGGAACCATCCTTGGATTCATTTTTAAACCCAATGTGTTCATTCGACGAATTTTGTTTTCGCTGGTTATCCAACCAAGAGCTTGAGCAACAGATGTTGTCACCATGATCCAGACGTCTTCAGATGTAAGCGTTATGTTCCATTCATCATCCACAGCAATGTTAAAGTACCAAGGATTTTGCGGATTGTTCATGCATTGAAGCAGTCCTTCTACAACATCTAAAGCTGTTCGATAACGTTCCGCTGGTAAAGTCAACGTATCAACATGTTGCTCGCCAAATCGACGGAACATAACGTGTGGATGATCGCATTTATGAGGAACTTCGAACCAAGAAAATGGATATATTGTATGATGAAGCCCGACTTCCCAATCTTCCTCATCTTGCAAATGAATTTGTCGAGGTAATGCAACACGATAGTGTGATTCTGAATTGGTAGGAAACAAATTCGTATTGGCATTACTTGGAAGCATGACGTAAAAATCACCATCTTGTTTCATGTTTGCTTTAAGGACACCAACTGTTTATAGGGAATCCAACTGTCGTATTTCTTGGGCCAGCCTTTCCAATGAACCAACGCTTCTTTGTGAGCACCTTTTCCTCTATACTTTAAAATTTTTTCAATGCGAAACAAATGATCAAACTTTTCTTTCACTTTCTGCAGCTCTGGTTCGTAAAAGATGCCTTGGATCCAATCACCGTCTGCTTTCTTTAAACGATACACGGGTGGAACTCGAGGAAGTCGTTTTGCCATTGTAAATGTTTCTTCTGTCCAAGATGGTATATAACCTTTCTCAAAGATTCGTTTATGCTTACTGATTTTGACCTGATCACCCACATCGAATTTATACTTTTTTGAGACTGACTGCTTACCATATAAGGTTCTCCAGACCGTTTGTGGGTTAAACACGTTTACATCCACCGGCTTCATCTTGATGCTTCGGTGAACACTCTGATTATAATTTTCATTGACCAAACTGTCCAATTTGTCCAAATAATGGTAGGAACTGGTGGTGGTAAACAACCTCCATAACAACTGTTTCAGAGTTCTGTTGAATCTTTCGACAATCTGAGCCTTGGTCTCGTTGTATGTCACGAAATGACGAACCTTTTCTTTTTCGAGAAACGTTTGAAAGTTTTATTTTTGAATTCAGTACCAGCATCTGTTTGCAATCTCTCAGGTTTGCGTCCTTGTCGAAATATTTTCTTGAATGCAGCCACTAAAGCCGCTCCTGTTTTGGTCTTTAACGGCGTTACCCACGCATATTTCGATAAGACATCAATGCAAGTCAATAAATATTTGTATCCGCGATTCCATCGACTTAAACTTGACAGATCTGCCAAATCTGCCTGCCACTGTTCGTCAAGACCATTGACAAAAACTCGGTTGTGACTAAAATGTTTTCTTGCAGGCTTATGAAGGGTGTAGCCTGGCTGTAATTGTAACCAACGAAGTACTTGTGAACGGGATATTCCATATTGACGAGCAGCACGGTACAACTTTTCTACTCCGCCTAAAGCTGAAGGGCGGTTAAATTCATAGTACAGTTTCTCTAATAGACGGTTCTTGTGATTGCTGGTCTTCTTCTTGGTTATCTTCTCTCTGTTCTTCTGGGGCAACTCTTAAATCGATGTGTACTTCGCTACCACAACATGCAACTAAACAACGCATCCTCTGACATATATCACTTAAAGCCAAGGTAGGCGATGAACTTCCACACAGACGACTTGTGACACCACCCATGATTTCAAAACAACTGATGAGAAACGTTTGTCCACATGCTTTTTATAATCTGCCAAAACATCCACCAGGAGGAAGGGAAATGCACTGAATACGTCACACAACGTTCGATGGAATTCGTATTGTTCGGTGAAGGGGGCGTTACATTGATCCATGAAATAATAAAAACTCAGCAGACGACCACAGTTCATAGGTTATAACCCATTCAGAAGAGCTGGCCAACGTTCACATGGCAAGGGTCGGAACTTGAAGCAACAGAAATGGAGTCGAGCGCAAAAACGAATCAAGCAGAAATACAGTGTGTTCATGTTTACAGTTCAACGTGATTAGAGCTGCGGATGGCCTCCATCCTCCCCTTATAGCCATCCCAAGCCTCCCTAACCAATTAAACAAGATTCATATCAGCGAAATCCATAGGGGTATGTGCTGTAACCATGGATGACTCTCTTGTCGTAGACGAGTTGGTACTTTTTTGTCTGTTTCACTGTGTATATAGTTTTTGTTTTGGCGTCACGTTTGAGAAAATGAGGATTTTCTAAGTAGATGGCTTCTCCATTAGGGCGACAGTTTTGTTGACACATGGTAGAAAAGTTGAGTTGTTGAGATCCTCGGTAATTAAGAGTGAAGCCTCTGACTTTACAGACGCTTTTACCTTTCTCGGTCTGATAGCCATAATTCTTAGGACCTTCCGAAACAAAGGTAGTGATGTAGTCGTCTTGGTCCAATTCATTCGTGAGTTCGCCCAAGTAATCACCAAGGGGTGGGGTCCATTCATTTGGAGTACTGGTGAAGATGACAGAATCTGTGTCGAAGTAAAGGGCTCTTGTTTGAAGAGGTTCAAGGACAGAGTAGAGTTTCAATCTTGCACGAGCTGTTGTGAACGCAGCGATCACCACTTTTGTCTTGTTGGATGTGGAGACAAAATCATCGCCTTGTGTGTAATAAACCTCCACACATTCATCATTCACAAACTGAATGTTCTTCACCAAGGTTTACTAATGAGTAACACTAATGAGTATCACTGATACATCAGAGTTATCACTGATGTATATGGACTTCAACAACTTATAACCGAACCAACAAGAGTAACTCCGACGTCTTCAACTTTGATTGATGTAATTTATACCAATTGTCCAGATAAAATTGTTTGCTCAGGAGTCTGTCATGTCAGTATTAGCGATCATAGCATGGTGTTCGCCTACAGAAAATTATCCATAAATGGAGTGACTCTTGGGCACAATACTCTGACTTACAGGAAATTTTGCAAATTTAATCGTACAAATTTTCGTAATGACATAGCGTCTCAAAATTGGGATGAGATAAACAATTTTAGCAATCCCAATGACATGTGGTCAAAATGGAAATGCATGTTTCTATCTATTGTTGACAAGCATGATCCACTGAGAACAATGCGTGTTCGCGCGCGTAGTTCCCCGTGGATTACATCTGAGCTAAAGAAACGAATGCACAATCGGAATATTCTAAAAATTAAAGCTATCAAATCTAAAGATCCTTTTGACTGGATGCAATTTAAAAAACAATGCAACATAGTGAATAACGAAATCAGATTAGCAAAGCAGTCCTACTATCATAATAGTTTCACGAATACAAAGTCAATTCCAGAAAGACTTGGCAGATTATCAATGAACTTACTTCGAGAAAATCTGAAAAGGAATCGGTGACGTCTCTAAAAGTGAATGGTGTATCAATAACAAATCCAACTATGCTGTCGA
>JAJGOT010000443.1:692500-722533 GCA_022457155.1 Cladopsammia gracilis | reverse complement strand
AATAAAAGTCAGGCTGTGTACATGTACATTTACATCACAAGTTGCAATACATGTACCTTTGTTTCAGTGGAGTTAACATCTCCTATTGTTGTTGAATTTAGCTTGATTTTAATTCCAGCTCATTTTCTTAAGTAAAGTAGACAAAGACATGAGTTTGCAAACTTTAAAAGACCTCCTAAGGGCCTGTTTTAACGTTTTACAAAGCCACTTTTTCAATTTGAATTCGAAGGTACACATACAACCTACATACAAATATTTACAAACAGGCAACTGCAACCAGATCAAATTTGTTAATTATAAGGTCAGTGGCATGACACCTGAATCACACAAAGATATTTTCACACAACAACAAATTATGGACAATTTAATCTCCAGAAAACTGACTCACAGAAACAGATTATTTAATAATCAGTTGTCATTGAACCCTGTTCCTTTCAACTTTGACAAGACAAACATAAATAATTATATGTAAGTAGTTTGCGACCAACCGGGCAGCTTCGCAGACGAAACCATTTTCCTTGACAACATTATTTTCAGTAAGAACAGCTACATGTACAACATAGACTTTATTAGACATAATAGTAATGAGGGTAAGCATTATTATTTTTATGGCATTTCTGGTAGTTATTCCCTGGTAAATAATATTATTGTCACATTTATTTAGGTATATACTGCAATATTTTTGCATTAATATTTGCTGCTGTACAGGGCTTTGAATTGGAGTTATAATTTCTGGGATTATAAGCTACATATTCTGCATCCGAGCTCAGGCAAAGCTGACAAGCACCTTTGTTTATGAAACAAAATGAGCATGTGTGGCAGTTATTCTAAGAATTTTCAGCCTTAAAAGGGGAGTGTTGATGATAATTATGAACTCTGGCGATCTGAGGAGGGGAAGAAAATAGGCCCATCTTCCCTGCCTTCTTTGGATCGGTGGCATGCAAATCACTTAAGCCCCCCATATGCATTGTAAGGAATTGTTAGAATACACTGTAGCTGCTGCAATTGAAAAAAGTAATGACACAGAGTTTTTCATACATGTAGACAGGTGCACCCAAGAATACAACAGAGTCACTTGAAGTACATTGTACTGTAAGAATTTTGACTTTCCCTTCAGTTAATAATAATGTGTAACATACATGTACAGTAAGTACATGTACAATGAAATGAGTGACCTGACTATGTGTAGCAGAGAATATTACATGCACATACACTGTACTCTTCTGTAATATTCCTGAATTGAAGGGCTGAGAGCATAACCAGCCTATGTGACTTTTTATTATTATTTTTTTCTTTTTTCTCGCTCAGATTTGCTCATTTTTGGCAGTGAACTACAAATTAGTTGCCATACATTGTTCAGAATTTCTTTCTGTTGTTTTTTTTTTCTGTCGTTTTTGAGAAATTCTGTATGCAAAAACAAAAAAATCAAAGGCTTCTATTGTAACGCAATATTGCGGTAAGCTTCTGTTTTCACACTGACACGTTTCGATATTTTTTTAAAGTAAAACGTAAATCACTTTCATAATGTCCAGTTCAGAAAAAAAAGGATGCTAAGCGCGAATCGAACCCGGAGCCGTCTGAGCGCAGATCCCGGAGCCAAACCACTAGACTACTGAGGAACATATGCTTAGCGCACACTAAGTTTTATTATTTAAAGGTACATACGCATTAAAACGCGGCCAGCAAGAACTGACTTCGAGCTACCTAAGCTGTTTTTCAAGTGCCCGACCACGCACCGCGGACCCATCTGCCACTGTCGCAAAGCATGTCGGGAAATCGTACAACAAAACTGAACTGGAGTTCTGTGACAAAATTGTCATGATTTCCGGTTCCGTGACAATTACGTCACTACGTCATGCTTCACTGAGTGCGTGCATGCTTTCCGGTTTTCGAGCGATGAGAGTTTTAGAGTTGTGGAATGAAAATTGTAAGCGAACGCCTCGCAGTTTGTTGTGTTGATAAAGTTTACGTTTGGAACCCTGTATTAAAGACTTGAGTCTTTCACATTTGGCGTCAGAAGTGGGATGATTTTCGTCGAGGATTAAATGTCAGTAGACAAAGCGGCGAGGCAGAAGGATTTCAAATTTTCGTGAATGTAAACATGGAAACTCGCAGTGGAAAAGTTCAGGAAACATCTCTTCCCGAGAAACCACAAGACGTGCTAAGCATCTTCCAGATGATGATGGAAAACGATCGTCAGCGTAGAGAAGAAGAAAGAAAACAAAGAGAAGAAGAAAGAAAGCAGAGAGAAGAAGCGGAACAACAACGGGGAGAGGAGGAACGAGAAAGATTAGAAGAAGACAGACGAAGACGTGACGAGGAAGCCACGAGACAACAACAGCAGTTTTTGCAAATCATGAAAGCGTTCACCGAGAAACAAACTCAACAGGAGGAGCAATGGCGAATTGATGAAGAGCGACGTGAAAGAGCTGCCGAAGAGGAGAGAAGAATCAGCGAAGAGAGAAGGCAGAGAAAAGAAGAAGAGAGGCGAATTTGGAATGCACAAGCCGAGAAAGAAAGACAGATGTTTTTGAAAGGTCTCCAAGATGGCGGCAGTAATTTTGGCAGCAAGACAAGTGCGAAAGTTGTAAGGAACACAGTTAAGGAACCGACGATGCAGAAACTGTCAGAAAGTGACAATATCGAAAAATTACCTGACGACCTTCGAGCGCGTAGCCACGGCATTAAAATGGCCAAGTGAGATATGGAGTTTGAAGTTTGTACCATACCTGACAGGAAAAGCACAAGCGGCCTTCGCAACCATGGATAAAGATCAGACGCACCGCTATGAATTTGTGAAGACAGCCATCTTGAAACGGTACAATATTAACGAAGAAACGTATAGACAGAGATTTTGTGCAGCAAAGAAAAGAGCCTCAGGAGAGCTATGTGGAATTGGAAGTTCGACTTCGGGACACTTTTGACAAGTGGACAAAGCCCAAAGAACACACATCTGAGGAGTTGGCTGTTCTCATGTTATGGAACAACTGATAGAAGATATGCCACAAGAAGCCCAGTTGCGGGTGCGTGAAAGGAAACCTAAGACTGCGCAAGAGGCAGGGGAAATGGCGGATGATTATTATCTTGCTAGAAAGGCAACAACTACAGGAGACAAGAGAAGATGTTACAAGTGCGACCGGACAGGACATCTGGCTGCAGAATGTAAAGTTATTAATTATGGCAATGGCAAGGACACTGACGAAAACAGCAAAAGTGTCCAAAATGCAAGACAAGGAAACAGCACCGCGACAGCTCCACGAAACCAAACCTGAAATACAAGGCAGGAAGGTAGCACCAGAACCACCCCGCGAGGCCAAACATGGAAACAAGATGAACTGCGATGCTATAAATGTAACCGTCTGGGACATATTGCTATGAACTGTACAAATAGTACCAACAGGCCTGGAAATGCACTCCCGAGAAGTTACTTTGTTGATGACAAGAAGATAGAAATTTTGTACATGCAAGAGTGGGAAAAGGAGGCGCACATCTATCACCTAGGAGCGCGGGACGGGGAAGGAGAACATTGTTGTTCAGGTTTTGTTGAGGGTCAGGCAGTGGAGATGGTGTTAGACACGGAAGCATCATGCACTTTGGTACACCAGGATTTGGTACCGCCCGAGAAGGTTGAGGCAAGTCAAACACTTCAAGTACAGTGTGCTCATGGCAACATCTCAGAATACCCCACAGCTCAGTTGGAGATCACCATTAATGGTACTGCATACAAAATAAGGGCTGGAGTGTCACCGACTCTTCCGAGATATGTTCTCTTGGGACGTGATGTCGGAAACCTTGTAGGGCTAGCTGTGAGAGAGGCAAATGCATTCTCAGTGCTCACCTGACTTCAGAAAAGAAAACAAGAGAGAGAAGATGCTACTATGCTGGCCAGACAAATTTCTGGGGGAGCCAAACCCAAAGCCGTAGAGGAAATAGAGCGAACTGTCAATGGAACTGGCGAAGAGAAAGACAGTGATGCAATAGAGTTCTGTAACCTTGAGGATAGCCTTTTTGAAGGAGGAACCAAGAAGAGGAAGACAAAAGAAGGACAAATGTACTGCCAAAAAAGATTTGCAACAAAGAACCTGCAAAGAAGCAGATACAGTTTCAATTTCGGAAACTGCAAAACAAGGGAGTCTACAGAACGAGCGGCAAGAAGGTCCAGAAAGATTGCAGCAAGATGTTGGCGAACTTGCACCAGCGTTGAACGAGTCAAGTTCAGGAGAACCCGAAACCGAGGATGTCGAAGCCACAAATATGAGTCCAGAAAAACTACGGGAGTTACAGCAAACGGACCCAACACTGGAAAATGTCTGCAAATTGGCAGAAACCGCAAAAAGTGACAAGAAACGGAAACGTAAGGTTCGTTGTTAGAGAGGGGTTGTTGTATCGTCAGTGGAAGTTGTTGGATAGTGGTGAAGAGGACGTTGTTGATCAGCTGGTGTTACCAGTACGGTGTCGTCGCACAGTGTTAGAGGTGGCTCACAACATACCTATGGCCGGACACCTCGGAAAGAAGTTTTGTTCAACGGTTCTACTGGCCCAGCATGTTTCATGACGTCTCCGAGTATTGCAAGTCCTGTGACCTCTGCCAGAAGTCTGCAGGAAAGAAGTTAGCTAAAAAGGCCAAGATGATACCACTCCCCATTGTCGATGTGCCATTCAAGCGGATAGCGATGGACATTGTTGGACCATTGGACCGGTCTGAATCAGGATGCCGTTTCATCCCAGAGGCCGTGGCTTTGAAAAGCACTAAAGCAGAGGTGATAGCCAAGGAACTGATGAAGCTATTCTCCAGAGTGGGCGTACCGGAGGAGATACTAACGGATCAGGGCAGTAACTTTACTTCGCAGTTGCTAAAGGAGGTTTAACGCATGCTGAAGGTGCAACCGATAAGGACAAGTCCCTATCATCCCCAAACAGATGGACTTTGTGAGCATTTTAACCAGACTCTTGTGAGCATGCTGAAGAAGTTTGCGAAGCAAGATCCGAAGAATTGGGACAAGCTCCTGCCATATCTGCCGTTTGCATACCGAGAGGTACCGCAAGAATCGACTGGGTTCTCACCCTTCGAACTGTTGTATGGTAGACAGGTCCGCGGACCATTGGACATCGTAAGAGAAACATGGGAAGCTGACCAAAGGAGTTCAGAAGACATCATCTCCTATGTCTTACGAATGCGAGAGCACCTGGAAGAAATGGCAGAAGAAGCTCAAACGAACCTGGCAGCCGCACAGCGAAGACAGAAGACTTGGTACAACCGCAGTTCACGATCTCGAGAGTTCAGCCCAGGTGACAACATGCTATTTCTCCTGCTGACCAGCACCCATAAGCTTCATGCTGAGTGGGCCGGCCCCTACACAGTCAGACGGAGGGTAGGAGCAGTAAATTATGAAGTGTACATGCCAGACAAGAGGAAGAAAGTAAGGATCCTCCATGTCAACATGCTAAGAGGATGGTACCACGCAAAAGAGACTAGCTACTTTACCAATGAACAAGAAGAAGAAACTTCAGACAGTGATGAAGGAATCCCACAGTTGTTGCCAGATACATCGAAAGGAACATGGCAGGATGTTGTAATGGGCAATGATCTAGACGAAATGCAGCGTCAAGACTTGACGAATCTACTAACCGAGTTCAGTGATGTACTTGGTGATGATCCAGGTAAAACACAAGTAATCAGCCATTGCATTGACACTGGGACAGCACCACCTGTACGACAGCGGCCTTACAGACTCTCTTACACCAAAGGCGAGACAGTACGAAAGGAGCTACAGATGATGGAGGAAATGGGCGTCATCGTCCCATCGTCAAAGGAGTGGGCAGCCCCGATTGTCCTTGTACCTAAAAAGGATGGGAAGACAAGGTTTTGTGTAGATTATCGAGGCCTCAACAGAGTGGCAAGGTTTGATGCATATCCGATGGCACGAGTGGACGACATCATTGACAAACTTGGTAAAGCGAAGTACATATCAACCCTTGACCTGACAAGAGGATACTGGCAGGTACCCTTAGCAGAACATTCTAGAGCAAAAACAGCCTTTACCACCCCGTTCGGATTGTATGAGTTTGTGACCATGCCTTTTGGACTACATGGAGCAGCAGCGACCTTCCAGCGTATGATGGATCAGATACTCCGTGGAACAGAAGATTTTGCTGCTGCCCTCCTTGACAATCTGGTAATCTTCAGTACGACTTGGGAGGAACACATTGAGCATTTGAGGGAGATACTCGGGCGGCTGAGGGAAGCCTGTTTGACCGCTAAACCGAAGAAATGCCACTTAGCCATGAAAGAGACCACGTACCTGGATCATGTAGTAGGAAGTGGAGAAGTCAAACCAGAGCTGAACAAAGTCAAAGCTGTTAGAGAGTTTCCGAGACCAGTTACAAAGAAAGATGTGCGGTCTTTCTTGGGGCTAACTGGGTACTATCGCAAGTTTATTCCAAGTTATGCATCCATTGCAGTGCCTTTATCAGATAAGACAAAGAAATGTTGCCCACAAGTAGTGAACTGGACACCAGAGTGTGAAGAAGCGTTTCACCATCTGAAGGAGACCCTTTGCGTTCCCCCAGTGTTGACTAGTCCCGACTTCAAACAGCCTTTTATTATCCAGACGGATGCATCGGAGCGAGGTATCGGTGCCAAGTTAAGCCAGTTGGGAGGAGACCAGCAAGAGCATCCGGTGATGTTCCTGAGCAAAAAATTGTTACCACGAGAGCGTAACTATTCCACAGTAGAGAAGGAGTGTCTAGCAATTGTTTGGGCCATCCAGTCACTGCAAGTTTACCTCTATGGCCAAGAGTTTACTATCCAGTCAGACCACCATGCTTTACAATGGTTAGACAGGATGAAGGACAAAAATGCCAGACTGATGAGATGGAGCTTGACTTTACAAAGTTATAAGTTTACGGTGCAGCACAAGCCAGGCAAGGAGAATGTGAATGCGGATGCTCTGTCCAGAGCCTTTAAGCACGGATGTGTTAATGTATGACTTTGCGGAACTAGAGAACTGGAGACATGTTTTCATCGTCACAAACTTTATTTTGTAAACACTTTTGGAACTTTGTTGATATTAGTGATTTGATACTTCACGGAACTAAGTGGACATTGAACTATTTCCCTTTTCATATCCTTTTTTGCTAGTAACTGCGGGTAGACTTTCATAGACTTTGTGAGGTTGTTTGTATCGACAAAAACAGTGCTATTTTTCTATTTAGAGAAGGGGGGAATGTGTGACAAAATTGTCATGATTTCCGGTTCCGTGACAATTACGTCACTACGTCATGCTTCACTGAGTGCGTGCATGGTTTCCGGTTTTCGAGCGATGAGAGTTTTAGAGTTGTGGAATGAAAATTGTAAGCGAACGCCTCGCAGTTTGTTGTGTTGATAAAGTTTACGTTTGGAACCCTGTATTAAAGACTTGAGTCTTTCACAAGTTCCCACCCAAAAATTATTGCAAAATAATATAAGTCTCAAACCACTTCGGATATCGGGCATTTTGACCACGACACTGGATGGGAAATGGCCCACAACTCTCAACGCAGCCCCTTTACTGATCCGAAGCGATTACAGACTTTCCCGCCGGCTCGTACTTGTTCACCAAGGTCCGTTTTTCACCTCGAGCGCTAAATGGCGCTTCAGACACAAGGAAGGACAAGAAACACGACTCGTTTCTTTGAGAGGTGCTAGAGACATAAGGATTTCCGGACTTAATGATGTTTCAATCACCGGCCGGGCCTCATACACGTTGGCTTACACACATGCTACAGAGGCGATGTGTTGCTGTAGTGAGCTCACGACAGATAAGCAAGCCAGGTGTGCGTAAATAATGGTATTTTCGTTCAGGTTGTTAGCACTGGTCAGAAGTATTGCAGTCGCGTATTCTCACGGCCAAACTGCTTTCAACTGCTTTTTGAATGTACAGTCAAATCACTGGAGGACCAGAACTCTGCTTTTTTCAGGTGAAATTAGTCAAATTCCTTAGGGTTAGTGCAAATTCGACAACAGTTTATGATATTATTTGTTGTACAATAAAATTAGGCAAATCTGAGCAAGAAAAAGTAAAAAAAGTCACATAGGCTGGTTATGCTCTCGGCCCTTCAATTGGCGGATATTATTATTACACTGTATGTAATATTATACTAAGGGATCATCAGCCTGGATCTCCCCTGGTACAATCAAAGCACCCCCCAGTTCTCAGACAGTTGGTAATTAACAAAGGAAAAAGAGCTGTGTGGAAATTAACAAACCTTTAACCATGGGCTACAGGAAAAGTGCATTTCGACTAAACAAAGTTTTATTTATCTCATTAGAAAACTTTCTCTGCTTACATTAAGTAGTCCTGTGTCTTTTTGGTCATTTCTCTCCATACATTTTGTAGACAAAGCTTTCAAAACACTGCATTATTTTGATTCATAGTGGTGCCAGCATTTGTAAAGTCTTGGTAACCAAACGGTTTTTATCGAATCTGAGACGTGAGCACGAAGCGCTCAGTGTTAACTCATAAAAATGATTGGGTGGGAAAAGGTTTCGCCGTTGCTAAGAGATCTGGGCTATTGGCCAATTGTTGGGCAGAAATTGAGGCAATGGAAAATAATTATTGTTTTTGAAATTCGTCTTCAGCTGCTGTAAGAGCAAAAAGTCATTTCTAGTTCCCTGCTAGTACTGCTAGTTATAAAACAAAAAAGATTGGGAAATGTCACCGGAAGATGTTTCTTCCCAGTTATTTTTTAAAGGACGGAATTAAAAATCCGCTGGGCTTCTTCTGCATCTAGGCGCGTTCTCTCATTTTCTTTGCCGCTTTGTTGCTTTCGGCTCTTTCATCCACACTGAAACACTCTATCAAAATCGCACAATCACTGTTCGAAAGTAAATGAGCTTGATAACAGACTTGGTAGTGTTTCCTCAAATTCCAATACAACAAATGGAAGCAAAGGTTAAAAAACATATTATTGTTCTTACCTCAAATTGTCCAACTTCTCCATAGAGTAATGACCTTTTCGGTTTTTGTTTGCATACATGTACATGTACATGTAGTTCTGGTTTGTTTTCTAAATAAACAAACAAGTAAGATGTGAAAAGAAACATGATGGCAATGGTAGTGAGAATGACACAATACAACAGGGTTAATGAGCGACAACAGTGCCTCCGCACGTGTGTTTGACATTTTGATACATTTCTTTGCCATTCCCTGCAAAACAACAACATCAAATAATGAAATGGTCAGTTTTGTGGAAAAAGTGAACATACGATAGTTAATTTTCCTTCCTCTATTTAAAGTTAAAAGCCATCCATACAAATTCAGCTCCTGGACAATCCAGTCACAAAACATTAGACAAACTAAACAAAATGGAACAACTGGAGAAGTTTAAAATAGTTTAAAATACTTTTTTGAAGTGAGGTTTTCCTTGACATTGCCGTCATCATTGCGTAAACTCCATAAAGTATGTTTTGAAAATCAAAACAGCCTTTGCTCCGCATAGAAAACCGAAAAACTAGGTTTCCAGATTTCTCTCGCCAACTTAGTTGCAATTTAGACCCCCAAGACTGGCCACCCTTTACTTCCATATATGGAGATGGCATGGATGCGTCTTATGAGCTTCACACATTAGTTCGGATTTGTTTCCTACCCAGTGATTTTTATTAGTTAACACTGAGCGCTTGGCACCCATGCCTCGGCTTTGAAAAGAACTGCTTGGTTACCAAGACTTTATGAATGCTATTATGAGTTAGCATCTAGTGCTTAGCACCTGTGCCTCAAATTTAAAACAAAAAAGTTTACAAATTCTGCGCTATTTATGAATTGAATGCACTGTTTTCCAGGTAGAAACGACCAGAAAAGACACAGGACTTCTGAAATGTGAGTAATCTAAGTTTATTTCTGATAAATTAAACTTTATTTAGTCAAAATGCACCTTTCATATAGCCCATGCTTTAACCACAATGAATGCCAATCCAACACCTTTTTCCACAGCTAAAATACTGTACCCTTTATATTAGCGACAATTCTGAGATTGTCACAACCTTACAATTAATATCTGTATCAAGAACACTTAGATCAATTGAACTGTCATTCTCCACCAAAGGCATACGAGGGTATTATTATTATTAATTAATTAATTATTATTAGGGTATTATACGGGCAAAACTGGTCGGCCATTTGGGCACCACAGACTTAAAATTATTTTGTGATTCAATTTCTTAATTATTTTATTTGTTTTCATTTCCAAACTCACCAAAAGTCATTACTCACTTAACTTTCTAACCGAGCTCTATATTGCATTAATCATGTCATTCATCTAATATAGCTCCATTAGATGCTAACCGCACAAGCAGGTATGGAAGGGCAATGCAGACCATGCAGGGACTGAAACTAAATTTAACATTATTTTGGCGACCATCTTGCTTATTAGGACAGTATGTGTAGTTGGTATCAGGTCTATTAAAGTACAAGTATGTCAGCCTTTGTTGAAGTCTCATAAAAGATCTTATTGGTGCTGTGTGAAGTGCGAAGAAAGTGGGATGTAGTTTAAGCTCATTCTTGGATCATTCACAGTGGTAGAAACGTACATGTAAAATGTCAGCGAGTGCTAGAATCGTCATCATGACAAATAAACATGACGTCACAAGTTTCATTCGGGCAAATTAAGTTCAGCCCCCCTGACCAAATTTTTCCTGTGTACCACTGCATTGTACCACTGCATACTACTGATCTGTTTTCTCTTTGCATGTACAGTTGTATGTGTCGTGTTGTGAACTTAACTATTTTTAAAATACATCACTTTTGTGCCCTGAATGCCCCACACTAATGTCCAAATTAACATACAGTGAATGTTAAGAGGGGAGCTTGGAAATGTACATGTATGTGTCAATGTTCCCTTAGGCTTTTTTTATTTTTCTCCTTAGTGAAAACGCGAATAGATCAATACCAGAGCAAAATGTATTTGTAAGCACCTGTTGTTTTCGTATTTTGTACTTTTCAGTCTTCCTACTCATATATGCCATTTTAAAGGGGCTGTCATCATTTTTAGTGTTATTTTAAAATGCTAAAAGACATTAATTTACATGTATATCAGTGGATCAGTGGAATCGCAAAAATACATGTAATGGTCCAGTTTTGTTTTAAAATGCTTTACAAGTATAATGAAACTATAAACAAGTGTCTGGCTACAGACGATCAGGATGGAAGTGGATTGCAACTTGAAAAAATTTGTCTATTTATTCAAATTTGTTCAATGTGTTCTAGAAAATTTGCTAAAAATTGATTATGGTTTATTCTTTCTACAAGAATTTACTTGATATCTAATATTGTTCTTGGTGTTCTAAGAGCATTGCATGTTTGAAAAAATGCTCAGTGCTCTTAGGTGGAATACGTGTCAACTATCCACATTAAATAAAGTATGTATGTATGTATGTATGTATGTATGTATGTATGTATGTATGTATGTCTGTATGTACATTGTATGTTTTAAATCTAGCACAGTCTGAGACAAAAGCCACCATGACATACATGTAGCCCCTTTAAGCTGTATATGTTGTAGTTCATTTTTTATCTCAGGTAATTTTTATTTGTCCATTGTTTTTCGGGTATGGTAATATATGCTAATGAATTTGAAACAAAGGAAAAACAAAAATTACCTGAAATAAAAATTAACTGCAACATATACATGTACGAAATTAATGTATACCAATGATTTGCAAAATATACTTGCAAGTTGAATTTTAAAACATCAATATAAATAATCTTGAAAGCAAACAAATTTTATATTACATGTACCAACATTTGGTGAATTTGAGGTTTTTCTTCTAGAATTATTTGGTCTTTCCTAGAAGTAAAGTCTAAGTGGAGTAATGTTCTTGCTCATTGTCTATGCGCATCCTTACTGTGCGCACAATTCTTGTCGCAATGCCATGCCACGTCACTTACAAGTTTGTGCCAAGGAAGAAATGAAACACATAACTTGGCTTGTAGCCATTGCATTAACTTTGCTTGGATTTCATTTGTGTAAAGGCAATGTGACTCCAATATTTGGTTTTGATGGATCAGTTTCTTCACTGATTTTGTACATTTACATGACTGTATGAGTTGTAAGTGATTAAACAGTTTTCTACCCATGTGCCAGTGAATCCATTTATGTTGTACATGTACATGTAGCTGTACTGGGTTTGTAAACACCCTCTTTAAAGTTAAGTGTACTTGAAAGTACATGTACAGCACTAGTAAAACAGTCATGTTTACTCAATAGACCCAATTATAAAATTTTACTAAGAAGGATTGTCTCCAGCGATTCATCTTCAGTATTTGTAAGCTAACAGCAACTGATGACATGTCTTTTTTGAGTCAAGTTATGTGCCGATTGCCAAGTGTATGTTTCCTTTTTGGTTATAACTTGCACATACAGGGTGGCATGTTTTTTTTTTTATGAGAATCTGTAATCTAATTTGTGATCTCAGGTCATATGGATTCTTTACAATAAAAAGTCTGAAAATGGATTCTTTTATTCCAAAAAACATTGGTGTGCAAATGAGCCTATTTCGACTTGTCGTTTATCTACTCCCTGCTTCAACAGACAACTTTTGAAGTATATGCACTGAGAATTGACAATAACATGAAGACAGAAAAGAAACAAAACAGCAAACAAAACAAGTAAACCTGCATGAAAGATTGCTTGCTAAACCTGTCCCAAAAATTTCTCACAAGAAAAACCCTCTGGATTTAGATTTGATCTTATGAATGTCACTGGAGTATGGATTGAATAGATTCATGATCTGTTTTGGGATTTTAGTAAAAAAAACCTTGCAAATTCCATTTGTATTTAAGAATCCAGATTTTGATTTGGGCCAAAGAAAGATAATTAATGTACTGTAAGAGGCTGCAGAAAACATCCATACCTCCCCAATGGATGTCATTAAATATTCTGAGGGGGAAAGGTGTCACAAAAGCCAAAGTTTAAAAGCAAAGTACATGCAGGGGATTGTATGAAGCTTTAGTGGATTTCCAGAGGCTTGGGGGAATAAAACAAAAAGCCTTCCATGGGGAGTGTGGATATTATTTTTCTTGAACAACACAATCATTGCACAAACAGATAAGTCAATCTCTGGATGGCATATCACTGATTGACAATTCTCATCATTTTTCTTTTCTTATTTGAATTTTGTAATCCCAGTGAATTTTATATAATAATAATAGCACTAATTAACACAAGAAAACAAAACTGAAGGATTCTGGTAGTTGTAGTAAATGACGCCATCTTGAAAATGTCTTATTGACTGCATGTATGTTTGTGCTTGCCTACATTTGAGATATACCCTGCCAGATATAGGTAAACATTGACAGAATGTGATGACAGTTGATAAAAGTCAATAGCAATTAGTGAAATGGAGGGAAATTTTAGCTGTGACTATATCTATTGGTCATCGATTGGAGATACTGGTCAATATCAATTAACTACAAAAAATGAACAGCAGATAATTTATAATTTGATTGACTGATTGATCAATTGATCACCAATTATTTTGATTGGTCAGACCGGGGGTCTACTAACTTTAAACATATTCCAACAGCTACTTGAAGCTTACTCATTAATAAGTCATCAAACACATTACAGACTAGTAAGTCAAAAGACTGAACTGTGCACAACTGACAAATTTGACTGACAATACACTGATGAAACTTGCACTAACAATACTCTGATCTTGACTATATACACGTACAATCACATGACTCTGTAGTCTGTTCAGGCTGTCAAAACATCAGTCCATGTCAGTATGTAGGCCTCCATGTGTTGTAACCTCTACTAACTTGCTGTTTGTTGATAAAGTTTTACAAATGAAAAACATTTCAACTGTAATGCTGTCTTGGATATTAAAACTGAGTTTTAATATCCATTACTGTAGGTTCCTTTGATGGTTGTTTAATTTTTAAATAGAACAAAATTAATTTTTATAACTACAAATTGTTCAACAGAATGCATCTGGAAAAGAAAGAATTCAGGAAAGGGAGTGGAGGGATTCAGGAATAATACAGCAGATCAGTAAAACAACAGGTGATTTATTATTTTTACTAATGTTTACTTGTGTACTGGTCCGTGTACATTTCCAGTGTTAAAGCACAAAGTTTATTGGCTTGGGATTTTGTGCCTGTGAACATGTGTACATGGAGCACTGATGCACAATATAAATGTTATTACAGCAAACACAGTAACTGGTTTTTGTAACAGATATTATTTGTTTCATAGACTACAGGGTAACAACGTTTGTTATTAACATGTTATTTCTGTTGGTTTGATTTTGTGTCTACTGCACATGTGCACGTAGACACTATTGCTGTTGACGGTGTCACTGGAAGTTATGAGCCAGAGGTTGTAAAGAGCAATTTCTTAACAATAGAACCGCCAACACCTGAGAGATCAAATTCATTGCAGAGTTCAATGGCACATTAGATCTGAACTACGTGAAGGCCTTTCCACAATTTCTTCAGACTAAATTCTGCAAAAGCTGACACTTTGAACATTAAAACCATGATTCCTACTCCACATTTTGTCGCACATGTCACGCAAACATGGCATCAACCCAGTATTTTGAACTTCGGAGCGATTTTACTCTCTTGGATGCTTGGTGCCCCCCCCCCCCCCCCCCCATTTTTCTTTCCGTAAATAACTTCCTTCCTGATTTTCTCCATTTTAACCAAAAAAAAAAACAGAAAAATCTGTACAATGTACGTGAGAAGTTACAATTTAATATTTCGCCTTTTCTGCTCTCGTGCGACTGAAGTTTTCTTCGAATGTGGTCAGGCAAGACAAACATGTATTCTTTTTCAAGGCCTATTCTACCTCGAGGAATGACATCAGCTGCAAAAGTTTACTTAATAGACTTAGTTGTATTGAATTGAGTATGTTTACCTGATCTAAATTTCACTAATGGAGCTTCTTTTATTGCTGATATTTGTAAGCTAAGGTCGTCTTAAAGTAACGAAAGCTTCTAAAAGCGCATGGTCTTCAATGTGCCTTACATTGTATCTCAAAATAGTGACACCCCATTTTCTTGCCTCTTTGGCGAAAGTTGATATATGCCTTACTGCATGGTAAGTTTTAAAAAAATCTGTATATTTTGGGCACGAATGTCCTTAAGATGTAAAATTGATAAAGATCTGGCCGAAGAAGATCAGACTGTGTGATAATTAAATCCACGCATGACAGCCACATGCCCATGAGGCAGCAATGATATTCTTATCATTGCTCCCCAAAGGGAGCCTACATTTGTAAATCACCTATTAAAATACATGTAGGTGGTACTTATCTGACCGCATTTATTATACTATGCAGATAAAGTTTATCTCATTCGTATCATGGATTCACAGACAGAATCTGCTATCAGGTTAGTGTTTGTATGTTATACATGTAACTAGTCATTTCATTCATTTTAGCATTTTACTACCTGCACATTTACTTAGCTACATTTCAACAAATTTCATTTTATGTGTATGGTATAAGTGAGCTTTCATAGCATTATTAGAGATCATTAGTATTGTACAGTATTGTTATCACCGTTTCCTTCTATATAATTATAATTATTTTTAATAGTATGTACTGCACTTTAAGCTACATAGCTGGCAATAAATCTTTTGTCTTCTGGACAACATGGCTGTTACCAATGATAAGGAAGTTGTGATCTAACAGAAACGGCTCTCAAACGTAGTGTTTTACTATATGCTTTGTGCAATTAGCTAAGTGTTTAGTTTCTTGCAGTTCCCTGTACATACATTGTAATATATATTTTTTGAGCTCTCAGAAACTCAGTAATATGTATGTCATAATGTCTCGCTTAAACTTACTTGTTATTTGTAGGTGATACGATATCTGCACACATTTTCCTGAGTGGGATGGATACTCGTACAACTTTTGATTTCAGGTTAGTGTTTGCATGTTACAGATCTATGTAATTTTCTGAATTGTTTTATAGCCGTTTCGACTTTCTGATAAAAATTTAAATTGGTACATTATGATGATTTATATACCTAAATGTACACCTCCTGATCAATAACAATTATGGCAAACAATCAGACATCATATACAGGGGATACCGATACCACAAGCTCACACAGTACCCTAAAAATAAAAAGGCAACTGTTCAAAATAAAAGTATTCCGGGCTGATTTTTAACTTTGCGGCTGAAATACCAATCGATTCTGATACGTCAGTTGTGTAGCTTACCAATCAGATACCAGATGAAACCGCAAGGAAAGTAAAGAATGCCGGGTTTATTCATGAAGCCATGACTGGCTGTTTTGAAGCAAAATATGCCGTCTCTTGACGCAATAACACTTCAATTGCTATCACGATTAACGGATAAGAAAAGCGTTTAGGCGATTGACCGTTAAAAAGCAGTCGTTACGGTGGGAAATGAAATGAAACGGTCCTTCCCACTGAAAAATTTCTAGTGGGAAGAATATGTACGTCTGCAGTGTTTACAAAAATAGCGAAACGTTGACGTTAAGAGATTAAATAGGTAAACTAGTAATAAAAACTACAAAATGGCATGTCTTTTTTCTTGTCATGCGGTTGTATCTCTTATCTGATTAAATCAAGTCAAAGCACTCACGGTATTTGCAGCAGCATATTAAACGAACATTTATTTATAAATGTGTGTATTTGTATAAGTTTGTTGTGTTTTTTTTATCTCGATAATGTTTAGAGTTAATGATGTTTTCGATTGGCCAATTGAAATCGAATTAGACCACAGTTTTGTTGAATCCCGTCTAATTTTGCGCTGAAAATTGGTACAATTTTTTGTACAATTTCACTGTTCTGATACTCCAAAAAAAAAATTAGAACTCTGTGAACATTTTGAAGTTGCAGTCAATAATTTCTACTGCCTGACCCAAAGAAAAAAAAAGAAGGAAAATTCGGTGGTCGGCGGGGGCTGAACCCCCTGCGTAAGTCGCGCAACTTAAATTAAACGACGGCAGGGATAACGCCGTCATATGTTTAATGAAAGAAGCACAAGCTTACACCACAAGACCACTGGGGCATTGGATGGTAAAGAAACCTTAAAATTACCTAGAAATAGGTTGTGGGCTCTATTGTTTTCAGTGAATATATTACCGTTAATGATTCGTCTGTGTTTTTTTTTTACATTATGTTGCACGCTTTGCAAAACAATGTAAATACCCAGAGAGTAAAAATATTCTGATTGTTTGTATGCTTTTCTTTATTGCAGTTGTTTCTTTCAAGTTTGATTAAATTCCAAGAAGTGACGAAGAAAACAAGTGCAGGGCTCGTCAATTTCCACGCCGCATTCGTTATTTAGCTGTCATATTTAAACAATCATGTTATTGAATTTAAAATGCGCCTTTTTTTTTGGCATGACATTCCTATCATTTGGCAGTGGATCCGTCTCGTCAGTCATGAAGTGTGTGGAGCACAAGTATTTATTTAAAACGTACTCACTGTGGAACCCTACTAGTTGAAGCGTAACGAGTGTAGAAAACCAACTATTTCAAAGATATTAAGTGTACAAAATTCAGCTATTTGAAGTGTAATGAGTGTACAAAACCAACCATTTGAAGTATAGTAAGTCTAGAATGCAACTATTTGATGTGTAGAAAATCAAGTATTTGAAGTATATTAAGTCTAGTATCCAACTATTTGAAGCGTAGTGAGTGTACAAAACCAACTATTTGAAGTGTACTAAGTCTAGAATCCAATTATTTGAAGCGTAGTGAGTGTACAAAACCAACTATTTGAAGCGTACTAACTGTACAAAACCAACTATTTGAAGCGTAGTGAGTGTAC
This sequence comes from Cladopsammia gracilis, assembly GCA_022457155.1. NCBI lineage: Eukaryota > Metazoa > Cnidaria > Anthozoa > Scleractinia > Dendrophylliidae > Cladopsammia > Cladopsammia gracilis. The sequence goes on along the minus strand of JAJGOT010000443.1, from coordinate 704,743 downwards.
AAAACCAACTATTTGAAGCGTACTAACTGTACAAAACCAACTATTTGAAGCGTACTAAGTTTAGAATCCAACTATTTGAAGCGAAGTGAGTGTAGAAAACCAACTATTTGAATTATACTAAGTCTAGAATCCAACTATTTGAAGCGTAGTGAGTGTAGAAAACCAATTATTCGAAGTGTAATGAGTGTACAAAACCAACTGCTTGAAGCGTACAAGTCTAGAATCCAACTATTTGAAGTGTAGTGAGTGTACAAAACCAACTATTTGAAGCGTACAAGTCTAGAATCCAACTATTTAAAGTGTAGTGAGTGTATAAAACCAACTATTTGAAGTATATTAAGTGTAGAATCCAACTATTCGAAGTGTAGTGAGTGTACAAAACGAACTATTTGAAGTGTACTCAGTGTAGAATCCAACTATTTGAAGTGTAGTGAGTGTACAAAACCAATTATTCGAAGTGTAATGAGCGTACAAAACCAACTATTTGAAGTGTAGTGAGTGTACAAAACCAACTGCTTGAAGCGTACAAGTCTAGAATCCAACTATTTGAAGTGTAGAAAACCAACTATTTGAAGCATACTAAGTCTAGAATCCAACTATTTGAAGTGTAGTGAGTGTACAAAACCAACTAGTTGAAGCGTACTGAGTGTACAAAACCAACTAGTTGAAGCGTACTAAGTCTAGAATCCAACTATTTGAAGTGTAGTGAGTGTACAAAACCAACTATTTGAAGCGTACTAAGTCTAGAATCCAACTATTTGAAGTGTAGTGAGTGTACAAAACCAACTAGTTGAAGCGTACTGAGTGTACAAAACCAACTAGTTGAAGCGTACTAAGTCTAGAATCCAACTATTTGAAGCGTACTGAGTGTACAAGACCAACTAGTTGAAGCGTACTAAGTCTAGAATCCAACTATTTGAAGTGTAGTGAGTGTACAAAACCAACTAGTTGAAGCGTACTGAGTGTACAAAACCAACTATTTGAAGTGTACTAAGTGTAGAATCTAACTATTCGAAGTGTAGTGAGTGTACAAAACCAATTGCTTGAAGCGTACAAGTCTAGAATCCAACTATTTGAAGTTTAGTGAGTGTAGAAAACCAACTATTTGAAGCATACTAAGTCTAGTGAGTGTACAAAACCAACTATTTGAAGCGTACAAGTCTAGAATCCAACTATTTAAAGTGTAGTGAGTGTACAAAACCAACTATTTGAAGTATATTAAGTCTAGAATCCAACTATTTAAAGTGTAGTGAGTGTACAAAACGAACTATTTGAAGTGTACTAAGTCTAGAATGCAATTATTTGAAGCGTAGTGAGTGTACAAAACCAACTATTTGAAGCGTACTAAGTCTAGAATCGAACTATTTGAAGTATATTAAGTCTAGAATCCAACTATTTGAAGCGTAGTGAGTGTACAAAACCAATTATTCGAAGTGTAATGAGTGTACAAAACCAACTATTTGAAGCGTATTAAGTCTAGAATCCAACTATTTGAAGTGTAGTGAGTGTACAAAACCAACTATTTGAAGTGTAGTGAGTGTACAAAACCAACTATTTGAAGCATACTAAGTCTAGAAAACCAACTAGTTGAAGTGTAGTGAGTGTACAAAACCAACTATTTGAATTATATTAAGTGTAGAATCCAACTATTCGAAGTGTAATGAGTGTACAAAACCAACTATTTGAAGCATACTAAGTCTAGAAAACCAACTAGTTGAAGTGTAGTGAGTGTACAAAACCAACTATTTGAATTATATTAAGTGTAGAATCCAACTATTCGAAGTGTAATGAGTGTACAAAACCAACTATTTGAAGCATACTAAGTCTAGAATCCAACTATTTGAAGTGTAGTGAGTGTACAAAACCAACTATTTGAATTATATTAAGTGTAGAATTCAACTATTTGAAGCGTAGTGATTGTACAAAACCAACTGCTTGAAGCGTACAAGTGTAGAATCCAACTATTCGAAGTGTAATGAGTGTACAAAACCAATTAGTTGAAGCGTACTAAGTCTAGAATCCAACTATTTGAAGTGTAGTGAGTGTACAAAACCAACTATTTGAATTATATTAAGTGTAGAATTCAACTATTTGAAGCGTAGTGAGCGACAAAACCAACTGCTTGAAGCGTACAAGTCTAGAATTCAACTATTTAAAGTGTAGTGAGTGTACAAAACCAACTATTTGAATTATATTAAGTCTAGAATCCAACTATTTGATGTGTAGAAAACCAAGTATTTGAAGTATATTAAGTCTAGAATCCAACTATTTGAAACGTAGTGAGTGTACAAAACCAACTAGTTGAAGCGTACTAAGTCTAGAATCCAACTATTTGAAGTGTAGTGAGTGTAGAAAACCAACTATTTGAATTATACTAAGTCTAGAAAATCAACTGTTTGAAGCGTACTAAGTCTAGAATCGCACTATTTGAAGTATATTAAGTCTAGAATCCAACTATTTGAAGTGTAGTGAGTGTACAAAACCAACTATTTGAAGTGTACTAAGTCTAGAATCCAACTATTTGAAGTGTAGAAAACCAACTATTTGAATTATACTAAGTCTAGAATCCAACTATTTGAAGTGTAGAAAATCAACTGTTTGAAGCGTACTAAGTCTAGAATCGCACTATTTGAAGTATATTAAGTCTAGAATCCAACTATTTGAAGTGTAGTGAGTGTACAAAACCAACTATTTGAAGTGTACTAAGTCTAGAATCCAACTATTTGAAGTGTAGAAAACCAACTATTTGAAGCGTACTAAGTCTAGAATCCAACTATTTGAATTATACTAAGTCTAGAATCCAACTATTTGAAGCGTAGTGAGTGTACAAAACCAACTATTTGAAGCGTACAAGTCTAGAATCCAACTATTTGAAGTGTAGTGAGTGTACAAAACCAAGTATTTGAAGCGTAGTGAGTGTATAAAACCAACTGCTTGAAGCGTACAAGTCTAGAATCCAACTATTTGAAGTGTATTAAGTCTAGAATCCAACTATTTGAAGTGTAGTGAGTGTAGAAAACCAACTATTTGAAGCATACTAAGTCTAGAATCCAACTATTTGAAGTGTATTAAGTCTAGAATCCAACTATTTGAAGTGTAGTGAGTGTACAAAACCAACTATTTGAAGCGTACTAAGTCTAGAATCCAACTATTTGAAGCGTAGTGAGTGTACAAAACCAACTATTTGAAGTGTACTAAGTCTAGAATCCAACTATTTGATGTGTAGTGAGTGTACAAAACCAACTATTTGAAGCATACTAAGTCTAGAATCCAACTATTTGAAGTGTAGTGAGTGTACAAAACCAACTATTTGAAGCATACTAAGTCTAGAATCCAACTATTTGAAGCGTAGTGAGTGTACAAAGCCAACTATTTGAAGCGTAGTGAGCGTACAAAGCCAACTATTTGAAGTGTAGTGAGTGTACAAAACCAACTATTTGAGGGCCACGAGTTTATCAGTATTTTATACTGTCAAGTGTTACCCTCGATAAATAAAGTTGATTGTTATTATTATTGTATGAGTGTACAAAATCAGTTATCGTAAAAACTCTTATTCTTCGGCCATTTCAACTTTAACAGAAATAAAATACACACTGCGGTAACAACGCATGTTGTAAAAAAAAAACTTTGATTAATGACTTGACGTTTCGTATGCTTCGACATACATCTTCAGAAGTGACGGTTGAATATAATAAAATTTAAATGCTGTGGAGAAAGACTGGAACCTAATTTAAGAGAAATGACAATAGTGAAAAAAATGATAATATACAGACCTTTCTTAAAGTCTGCTAGAAAATATAAACATATATACAAGGCTAGTAAAGAAAAAGTTTCTCACTACCCACATTTTCATTTAAAGTTGGTTTTAAATCCTTAATCAATAATGCCTCCTTAATTCTACAATGGATATCCGATCGCCCAGTTGTTAAAACTTCAAAATGATCCCATTTAATGTTGTGGCCCGTTGAAGTCATATGATCTGCAATGGCTGATGCGTGACAACCTTCGTTTGTGCTTTAAAATGTTCAGTTTTTCTGTCATGTAATCGACGCTTTGTTTTTCCTATGTAAAATTCCTCACAGTCCCAGCAGCTTGCCTTGTAAACGACCTTTGACATGAGAGAGAGGCTGAAACGTCAAGTCATTAATCAAAGTTTTTTACAACATGCGTTGTTTTGTCATGTTTATAACCGCAGTGTGTATTTTATTTCTGTTAAAATCAGTTATGTCGTTTATAATGTAACTTGATAAAATATATATTTTGAAGTGAAATTTCATCATTTTTTCGGTAATCTGAAAGTAGGTGTTTTAAGAATTATTTTGATGGGTAAATAAATCACTTGAACTGGTGGAAACATATTTTAACAAGCGACGCAAGTTGGGCCTATTAGACCAGGGTTCTAGTGACGTCATTAGTGTGTTTATAACTGAGCGCGTCACTCGTTTAACAGTGGAGTTTTGGCACCTTGTGGAAGGATGGATGAAAGCGACGCGTATTTTAGCCCCGGGTTCGTCCCCTTTTCCGTCTTGTTTTGTTGTGGTCAAATACCCTTTTGGCCGCGCTCAAAGTGTCGCAAATTTCAGGCCACGGCGGGATTTTTCCAACCGCTAAAAACAGCGGATCCTCTTCGCGCAAAAAAGGAATACGAGTGAAAATGGAACAAATGTTATAGAAAACCCTAAAACAAAACGGTAGTGAAATTTCACTTCATGTGCACTTTAAATACAGAGAATATGTCGTTGTACCCTCTACGTTTCTACTTTCAGGGGGTAAAAGAGTCATTTCTAACGTCCTATCTTGTTAGTACGTTTCGTTTTAATAAGAGCGCTCAAAGTCTGTGCAGCTTTGTAAGGAAGTCGCGTCTGGAATTTTTTATGAATTTGTAATGAAAATGTTCTCTAATATAAATAAAAGAGCACTATATTCTTCCTCACAGCCCTACATTTCGCATAGTAGTTAAGCAAAGTCCTAAAGCATCTCAAGGAAAACATGTACTTCGTTACACGAAAATGTCGACGAAGAAAGTGTACGATACAAAACAGGACTCTGCTAACAAAGACTCTCCCCCTCCACAGCTTTTGTTCGCCTTCCAGACAATTCAATTTTCAATTCCAATTAACTAGTCACCTCCGTATTGTTTGAAATCTAGGTTATTGGCTAATTACCTTCTTATTTTTGGTGCAAGTTTTAGGTAGAACCCAAGTTCGTTATTTAACTTGTAAATTAAAGCAAGGAGTTCCGTGGTATAGGTTTTGTGAACAATTTAGCGAAACGTTGTTATGATTAACTTGCCGAGTCATTTTTTAAAAGCCTCGAAACAATGATTAAAAATTCTTTTGCACATGCTAACGAGGCTAGTTTGCTAGTTGACTGATTTCTATCGCGTGATAGTTGATGAGGGCGAAGCCCGAGTCAACTGTCAACCAATTGTTGTAGTATAAATCTACTAGACGTTCAAAACTTAACAACAAATACGGCTCATCCTCGGTGTAAGAACCTGTGAAACTCATGAGTGACGTACAGCAAAGAAAACAAAAGGCATAAAACAATAGAGTCAACTGGGAATGCAATACTACAAAGCTAAAAAAAACAAAGGAAAACGTCACAGGTTCTTACACCGAGGTGAACCCACAAATACTCTTTACAGACCATTAGGCTACTCACATTACGCTCTATCTACAACAGAATTAGATAGTGAGTAGCTTAGCTAATAAGAGAACAGCATTCGTGATAGAACGCTAGTAGATTTTTACTAAAAAAGAATAAATCGGCCGCCATTTATGAATCGAGTGTATTAAGTCGAACTTCTTGCTGAAATTTACATATTTCTGAAATGCGGAAAACGTCCGTGGTCGTTCACAGAGTAGGAATCCATTCATCTTTCCTTGCTTGTCCTGCTGAATTGAATCCAACTTCAGAGGAATATCTGTCAAAAAAAGTAAACTTCTCAGTTAAAAGCTCGCAATTCAACTTGCAAACACGGCAGTCCAAAGAGCCGAAAAGTCATTTTCGTGTGGAATTTTCTCAAAAGGATGCCAAACAGTGTTACTATTTGTCATTTACGTTGTTTACAATCTCTCAAATGACCGGTCATGACTGGTTGACTGGTAAAGCAATGTGCGTAACATTCAGCACAGACTATGAATAAACATGACAAATTACCGCTAATATATGCATAGAAGACAATAGACCTCACAACCTATTTCTAGGTAATTTTTACCTCTCTTTCTCATGCAAACCCTCCGTGGTCTTGCGGTGATAAGCTTGTGCTTCTTTCATTAAACATATGACGGCGTTATCCCTGCCGTCGTTTAATTTAAGTTGCATAACCTTAAAATCGCTGGAGGGGTTTACGCCCCGTACACCACCAATTCTCCTTTTTTTTTTTTTTTTTTTTAGAGTATAATTTTCTGCTGCCGAAATTGCAATTTTTTTTTACTATTTCTAATTTGTGACTGTTAAAAAAATAAATAAAAAAGTAGTACTTTAAACAGGAAATACTGCTTTCTTTTTTTTAACAGCCACAAATAAAAAATGGTAAACATTTAGAATTTCGAGCTCCTGAAATGTTATGAACATAGCAAGAGAACGTTAGGATTTTAGGAATTTTGAAACCAAACATAGGCCTTATTTTTTGCGCGCTTCCCTTGGCTACACGGCCGATGAAACGTCAGCTGCAGTAAACACTTTTGTTGTGATTGGCAGAGTAAACGGTTTGCTACTTCTCAAACCAGTGGTCAAGACCGCATTTTTGGCTGCGTAACTCTTCGAGTCAAGCGTTTCTGGAGGGATATAGAGCTAAGTGCTTATTTTTGAACCTGATTTCGTTTAAAGACAATTGAAGCCGTTTTCTGTTCTATTTTGTGCATTTCTGGCGTTTATTTAAAGAGATTCAAATTTTAAATAATTAGGTGATATGATGGTTGGAGAATTCAGAGAGCTCCGCTGTTAGACTAAGCCTCTTTGCTGACGTCATTCTTTACATTTTGCTTCATTAGCATACCAATTTACGTAGAGAAGGCACAGTGCTGACTACGAATTGACTTCAACATGCAGTTGAGAGAAAGCTTGTTAAACTTAGTAATCTATGCAATTTTTAGCTTTTTTCATGCAGTATTTAAGGAAATATCTGCTGTTAACAGATGCAAAATTGTTGGGTGGTAAAAGCGCTAATGAGCCATACATTCTTTGTAAAATTTTGAGTTTTTAAAACAGCATTGTACGAAGTGTATCTAGTATATCGGGCTCAAATTTCCAGACAAAGCTAATTGTGCTATGCCCTTTCAATATTCAATGCTGATTTTTTTATAGCTAGGTAAGAGAATGAGGCAAAAATGGTAAACAAAGATTCCCCTATATATAATATCACAGAAGGATACGACCTCCATGATGGTTTGTCGTGCCTTCAAAAGACTTAAAACAACGATACGCATGAGAAATTTGTTTCTTTCTGCGACATCTTTTGTCATAATGTTTTCACAAGCAACCCAAGGTTAATAATTATAAAGGGTTCTTAAAAACGCATCTGACATCAGTCTCGATGCTTTTTACGTCCTTTTTTCCTTGCTTGTCCTGCTGAATTGAGTCCAACTTCAGAGGAATATCTGTCAAAAAAAGGGTAACTCTTAGTTAAAAGCTCGCAATTCAACTTGCAAACATACACGGCAGTCTAAAGAGCCGAAAAGTCATTTTCGTGTGGAATTTTCTCAAAAGGATGCCAAACAGTGTTACTATTTGTCATTTACGTTGTTTACAGTCTCTCAAATGACCGGTCATGACTGGTTGACTGGTAAAGCAATGTGCAAAACATTCAGCACAGACTACGAATAAACATGACAAATTACCGCTAATATATGCGTAGAAGACAATAGAATTCACGACCTATTTCTAGGTAATTTTTACCTCTCTTTCTCATGTAAACCCTCCGTGGTCTTGCGGTGATAAGCTTGCGCTTCTTTCATTAAACATATGACGGCGTTATCCCTGCCGTCGTTTAATTTAAGTTGCATAACCTTAAATAAATTCGCTGGAGGGGTTTACGTCCCGTACACCACCAATTCTCCTTTTCTTTAGAGTATAATTTTCTGCCGCCCAAAATGCAATTTTTTTTTGCTATTTATAATTTTTGACTGTTAAAAAAAAATAACAATGTAGTACTGTAAGGTGGCTCCCAGCAGTTTCCAGCACTTTCCAAGACTAAGATTTTGATGGTTCATTACAACCACTCTTTATCAGTTGATGCTACAATCATGATATCAAACGAATGCCCAATGATTGGTGAACACGTTGTTATCATTTTTGTGACACAATGTTACTATAGTAACAGTATAACGTGCCGTAAATACCCTTCATTTTAGCTTTAAATGTTAATTACTCAAAAATGACTCGGTGAACCCCATTTTTATTGTCGAATTTTGATCAGTAGGATAAGATGCAACTTTTGGCAAAGTTTAAAAAAATTCTGTGGGTGGGGTTCAGAGCCACCTTAAATTTTTGAAAATTTAAGGTGGCTGTGAACCCCACCTATAGATTTTTTTAAAACTTTGCCAAAAGTTGCATCTTATCCTTCTGATCAAAATTTAACAACAAAAATGGGGTTCACCGAGTCATTTTAGAGTTATTAACACTTAAAGCTAAAATGAAGGGTGTTTTCAGCACGTTATATTGTTGCTATAGTAACATAGTGTCACACAAATGATAACAACGTGTTCACCAATCATTGGACATTCGTTTGATATCATGATTGCAGCATCAACTGATAAAGAGTGGTTATAATGATCCATCAAATTCTAAGTCTTGAGAAGTGCTGGAAACTGTTGGGAGCCACCTCAAACAGAAAATACTGCTTTCTTATTTATTTTAATAGCCACAAATAAAAAAAAGGTAAACATTTTGAATATCGAGCTCCTGAAATGTTATGATCATAGGAAGAGAACGTTGTTGTATCGTAATGTAAAAGGACCGTATCCATAAAGAAATCAATATGTATTTTTTTTCTCTGGGGTTCTACTTAAATAAAATTGAACAACTTTTTACTTTGAAGTCGTGTAACCAACAGGGGAGTTATTACTGAATACGATTTATAGCAGAGCTCTCGCAAGACGAAGGCCCACTCGCGGAGCTCCATACTCATCGAACCATGCCCGTCATTTTTCATGGTCATGGCTAGCGGAATGTTTCGCGGGCGCGAAGTCGCGCAGGGTTAGCTCAAGGGCGCGTACGACGTAGCGACCCATCCGGGATTTTAGGAATTTTGAAACCAAACCGAGGCCTTTTTTTTCTTCGCGCGCTTCCCTTGGCTACACGGCCGATGAAACGGCAGCTACAGTAAACACTTTTGTTGTGTTTGGCGGAGTGAACGGTTTGCAAAATCGTTTTTCTCTACATTTTCTCGCGGTTTGCTACTTCTCAAACAGTGGTCAAGACCGCGTTTTTGGCTGCGTAACTGCTAGTCAAGCGTTTCTGGAGGGATATAGAGCTAAGTGCTTATTTTCAAACCTTATTTCGTTTTAGGACAATTGAAGCTGTTTTCTGGTCTATTTTGTCCATTTCTGGCGTTCATTTAAACAGGTTTAAATTTTGAATAATTAGGTGATAAGATGCTGGGAGAATTCAAAGAGCTCCGCTGTTAGAATAAGCCTATCTATATATATTATCACAGAAGGATATGACCTCCATGACTGTTCGTCGTGCCTTCAAAAGACTTAAAACAACGATACGCATGAGTAATTTGTTTCTTTCTGCGACATCTTTTGTCATAATGTTTTCACAGGCAACCCAAGGTTAAAAATAATAGAAGGTTCTTAAAAACACATCTAACATCAGTCTCGATACTTTTTACAAATATTGAATATTAGGAGAATGTAACAACTACAGCAAGAAGGCTAAGAAAGACTAAAACTAAGATAAAATGCCAAAACTAAAAACAATATTAACTTCAAATCTATTAAGTAATGATCCGCATAAGAAGGATAGTGCTGAACGGCAATGCACGATGGAATGTCAACTTTTTTCATTGTTACAACTAGTGATCTCATTGGTCTAGACTAAAAAACCGCTAAAAAGTTAAGGTTCAAGGTGCATCAAGTCTAATTTTTTTAAGGTTTCAAGTATTTTGATACCCAATCGCACAGCATGCAATTTTTCAAAGATATTGCATTTGGAGAACTTCATCAAAGAAGCAAAATTATTAGCTATTGTCTTCGGCTATTCCGATTGGTTAAGCACGAACATTTCCTAAAATATATTTGACGCAAATGGATTTTCTGTATTTTTAAAATGAAATATAATTATAAACCATCCGCCCCTTCTCTATTCTTGAAATCAAAGATATTCTACATGGAAAAGAGCCAATGCCGCAGAACAATGAAGCTTACTATAGTTCTTATGTGAAGCATTACTTAAAACAAGTATGTTTTCAACATAGACTTAAAAGTGTATATAGTATCCGCCTGCTTAATTTCTGCCGGAAGACTGTTCCAAAGGCGTGGTGCGGCCGCAGAGAAAGCCCTGTCTCTATAATTGCCGGTGCATGTCCTGGGTACATGCAGTAAATTTTTATTTCAGGATCTCACTGTGCGATGGGATGGTCAACATCAAGCAACCGAGAGATGTACGCAGGTGCTAATCCGTTCTGTTTTTTGTACGTGTTACGATGAAAAGTGTGCACAAATAGAAGTTAAACACGAAAAGATAAATTTCATACCTCCAGACAGCCATGTATTATGTTGTTTATTATATAGACGACACTGATTACAAAGTTTTAAGCCATTTTCTTAAGATTTTCCGAATATATCTGCCAAAAGTCTTCGAAGATTTCCCGGAATATAATTCGACAGTAGACCCACACGTTTTAGCTCGTTTGACATTTAATAAGGGCAGACATAGTACCTTATGAGATTTATTGTTATCTTCGCTCTTCACCGTGAAGATAAAATTGATATCTTCACATGTCTCGAGATACGATTTTTTCGTGGTGAAACAAATCCTTTTATGTATTTCACTGAAGTGTATATCATAAATTAACCTGTTCGACACTATGCATACTATGGCATGGTATCTTTCAATGATTTAGTTCCTGACCCTAATAATAAATTATTTTCTTCAAAGGAGGGCTGCCCTAGTTTTCTAGCCCATTATAGTTATTTCGGACAGCCAGTACTCTCCATTACTTATTGTAAATTCATGTAAATAGACTATAGAGTACAAGTTGTTGTTGTTGTTGGTAAAATATAAAAGATTGTACGGAAATGAAGTTTCCAGAGCCGTAAAATTTCTCTGTTTTTGTTGTTGTAAAACAACGCGTTCTGATCAGTTGTCTAACCTTTTTGTATGACGCAATCTGTAGGGGAATTTTTGCTGATGCCATTCTTTACATTTTGCTTCATTAACATACAAATCTGCATAGAGAAGGCAAAATGCTCAATACAAATTGACTTCAAAAGTTTAAAGTGCCTATCATCCCTGGAAAGTTATTTTCAGTTTCAACTCTATATACGTTGAATAGTTGAATGGTAAAATATTTCTTGTTTTGAACGTGGTGTTAGTAAGTTATAGAAATTTGAATTTACAAAATGCTAATTAGATGACGTCAACCGGGAATCATTTATTATACAACTACTTGTTTTCACCTCCAAGTAATAATTTTTACGAATGAATTGACTATCCACAGTTTAGTTTTAGTATTTATCAAATTAATTATCCTCAAGCTGTAAATTGGCGCATTGTAAATTGGCGTAGAAATATTGGCAAATTCCCGGGTTGACGTCATCTAATTAGCATTTTGTAAATTCAAATCTCTATAACTCACAAACGCGACGTTCAAACAAGAAATATTTTGCAATTCAACTATTCAATGTACATGGAGTTGATTCTGAAAATAACTTTCTAGGGGTGATGGGCACTTTAAAGAGGTTGTTAAATTTAGTAATCTATGAAATTTTCAGCTTTTTTCATGCAATATTTAAGGAAATATCTGCTATAAAAAACTGCCAAATTGTTGGGTGGCAAAAGCGCTTATGAGCCATACATTGGTTGTAAAATGTGGTATGTACTTGGTGTATCCCTTATTATTTTGTATTTAAACACTTAGTTTTTCTTTCAGTAGAAAAAGAAGATAAAAACAGCAGAATAGGGAATCGAACCCGAGCCGTATGATCTGCTCCATGCACACTATCCACTACACCACCGAGGACTAGCTGCCGAAATCTGTAATTTTTAGGGGATATAAGAAAATATGCTGCT